>CANYBF010510980.1:0-43183 GCA_948192965.1 Dalechampia spathulata
TAGAAATTGCAAAAGGTCTCTACACTTTAATCCTATAACCAATTTATACACCTTAATAGTCAATAATCCACAATTAGACCACAATTAAAAATTGACTATTCAATTTGACCGCCATATATATTTTATATTTACATATTTAGCACACATTTAGAATATTAATTCTAACATATAAAACCTGTGGTCACAAGCTATATCGAGATAGGTCCTGGACAAACCATGGACATTTTGCTGACAGCAAATCAGTCTCCCGGTCAATATTACATTGCTGCCAGGCAATTTTACACAGACAAACCCATCTTCAACGAATATGATAAAGTAAATGTTACTGCAATTTTTGAATATAAAGGCAACTACTCACCTCCATCGGCTCCTCTTTTTCCATACGACACTCTTCCTTCTTACACGGATATTAATGCCGGATTTTCGTTCAGAAACAAGTTAAGGAGTCTTTATGATCAGGATGTCCCGAAAAACATCACTACTAGAATGTACGTTGCAGCTTCTGAGAATGAACTCTTCGTTAACAGATCTGGTGAAATTATTCTCTCGTGTGCTGCCAGCTTAAACAATGTGTCTTGGATAAATCCCAGAATGGATGTTCTTCAGGCCTACTACTAGTATGCCCTTCATCTCTTTTAATCAGCATCTGATTTCAAGTACTTTACCTGGATTTTAGCTTCAAGTAAATGCCCATTTGGAATAAAGTTGAAGCCTTAATGGGCGATCTAACTTTTGTTTTTCTTGGAAACAGCAATATAAGCGGTATCTTCAATGAAGATTTTCCAGAAATGCCACCGGAATTCTATGACTTTGTTTCAGAAGAATTACCAAGCAATACTACAGAGTCGTTGATGGGGACCAAGGTTAAGGTTCTGGAATACGGAGAGGAAGTAGAGATGATCTTTCATAACGCTAACGTCTTGAATGCATCAGAGGATCGCCCTTTGCATCTCCATGGACATAGCTTTTATATCGTGGGTGCAGGAGTTGGCAATTTCGACTTCGACCAGGATCCCGAAACCTACAATCTGATCGATCCACCATATGTGAATACTGCCACCCTTCCAAAGATTGGCTGGCTCGTTGTCAGATTCAGAGCACTAAATCCTGGTAGGTTCTCCACCAATGATGGGTTAATATATTTACTTTAATATCATCATTGCTGCTTACAGAGACCATAATTCATTTTCATACATCAAAAAAATCTTGGACAGGAGTTTGGTTATGGCATTGTCACTTAGATCGTCATCTAAGCTGGGGAATAGAGACAGCGATTATGGTAAAGAACTGAGGGACGCCGGAGACATCAATCCGCCAACCACCACCGAATATGCCAACTTGCGAAGATGCACCCCACCTCAGACTTTTTAAATCTGAATTTTCAGTACCAGTTATGCTTTGACCATAATTCTTGAGCTTTGCCATTACCGTTGTATCACCTTCATATCTTTTTCAGAAACAATTTCCTTGCTTTTCTTTCTACTCTCTTCCTCAGCAATAAAAATAATAAAAAAAAAAACGCCTTTTTCTAATCATGATATTATCTTATTTTTTAGATATAATTATCCATAAATTATAAAATAATGAAATAATGAGTATTTATTTTTTTTAATATCATAAAATAGTTTATTATGATTTTAAGATTTAAATTTTTTATTTTTTATTTTAAAATGATAATTAATTATAATAATAATAATTAATTAAATAATTTAATTAAATTTACTAATTAAAAATGTGATTTCATCATTTAAAAATTTATCATATTAGATTATATTTTAATTTATTAGAAATCAATTAAAAATGAATAATATAAATTTATACAATTATATTAATTCTATAATAAATAAATTTGAATTTATTTGTATAAACTATTTTTCCACATATATCAAATCAAAAGTTTAAGATATATTTAGTAAAGGATGAAAATTCACAGTTTTTATTATTAAATTTTTTTAAATACAAATTAATGTATTAGTAAGATAATGAATAGATAAAATCTTTATTATATTTTTATTTAATTATATTGAAAATTAAAAATTGATGAAATGATTTCATAATTAAAAAAAATATATATAATAAAAATAATGTATTTAAATATATTTTTTTCAAATAAAATTAATTATATTTTTAAATTTTTGTAAATTGAAAATGGAGTATATTTAAAAAAATATTTAGTAAAATAAAAATAGCTAACATTTGCCCATCACTCTTTATGACAGCAAGTAATTCCGATACCCAATTGGCCAATTTCGATTCGGCCTCTTCATCCTCCATAAATAAGTAAAAATCTGCGCGCTCCGCAACCCTCCATCGATCTTTATCCTTCCCTAGTTTCGATCAATTTCAGTCTCTCCTTCTCTCAATAGAATCTCGCTTCTGTTATTGCTAAAGAGAAACCAGTAGCTGAAAGATGCAGATCTTTGTTAAGACCCTTACTGGTAAAACCATTACTCTCGAAGTTGAGAGCAGCGACACCATCGACAACGTCAAAGCCAAGATTCAGGTACCCATCTCGCCAATTCATTCATTCCATTGATTTTTTCTTTTTGGGTATTTCTTTTAAAGCATAAAGCTACGATTTTTAATCTTTAGTTAGTATTTACTGGTTTACAATTTGATCTAACCTTGTTAATATCTTCTGGGTCTTATTCCGTTGTTGAATTGATGAACTTGGTTGTAACTGTTGGTGATTTTTCTTTTTGTTCTTCTTCTTCGTTTTGCAGGACAAAGAAGGGATTCCTCCTGATCAACAAAGATTGATTTTTGCTGGCAAACAATTGGAAGATGGTAGAACTTTAGCTGATTATAATATTCAAAAGGAGTCGACCCTTCACCTTGTTCTGAGGCTTAGAGGAGGAACCATGATCAAGGTGAAAACTCTCACAGGAAAAGAAATTGAAATTGATATTGAACCTACTGATACTATTGATCGAATCAAGGAACGGGTCGAGGAGAAGGAAGGAATTCCTCCTGTGCAGCAAAGGTTACAACTTTGGCCCTAACATTATATTCTGTGTTTGAACATCTTTTATATTGTTTTCATGGTTGTTGATTTGGTTCATTTGTTTACACTATATGGTCATAGGAGGCAGCGACCTGGATGCATCAATTGTAATGTAGAATGTAAATCTTAGATGTGTTTGAGAATTCATGTTTAATTGATGTCTCTCTTGTGCATAAAGTTGTTCTTGTAATAGTACATCATTGAAAGTTTCTTATTTGATTGTCAATCTTTCTTCAAGTTGTGCCTATTAGCTTCCACGGGCAGGCTTTTAGTTTATGAACTCACCTTTCATTAGAATGGTTGAAGCCCTTTTGGTTAATTTGTTAACTTATATGTTTTTCGTTATATTCACTTGTAATACAAATGAAACTACTCCCCGGTGGTGCCTGCTCATTGTAGGATCTTAATTTTCAGAAATCAGCTTTTTTGTAATGCATAGATGGCAGGATTCTGATGGAGTTGGTATGATAAATACATTTCATAACAGAGCCTGTTAATCTATCATGCTATGCTAGTTTTCCCAAGTCTCTTTAAATACATTTTCCCACGGCGTTCCTTTCTGAAGCTTCATCAGGATTACGACTAGTTTGTTGACAGAAACTGTTGCTGCTTGCAGGCTTATTTACGCTGGTAAGCAGCTTGGAGACGACAAGACAGCTCGTGACTATAATATTGAGGGTGGATCCGTGCTTCATCTTGTGCTTGCATTGAGAGGTGGAAGTATATAGATACATAGTGCGTATAGCATATTGATGTTTGCTTGCTAAGTAGCCCTGAATGGAAAGCTTAATGTTGCGATGTTGGATAAAAAACACAACAGTCTGAGAGAACTAATTGTGATCTTTTCTATTAATGAGATTGCCCATTTTCCTTTAGCTATTTTTTCTTGTCAAATTTATCTACTGCTATGAGATGTATTGGCGCAAGGTTTACGCCCTTCCGTCTTTCGCTCTTTGCCCGCATCGCGAACCATTTTTCGTAAACTAAATACCTTAACTAATTGTTAATAAAAAGTGATGTATGGTAAGTCGAGTTATGGCATTGGTGCTGTTCTTTTACACGTTTTCTTTGGTCCAGCGAGTTACAGCAGCCAGCTATTTCCAGGATCTCGCTTGAAACATGAGGGAATCCTGGATTTGCAGAAGTTAAACACTGTAGTACGAACCTCGCCATCTTTGTTCTGTCTGGATTGCGGATGATATGCGAGCTTAATCTGCCAAACAAACGTTCGAAAACTATTAAAGATATTTCTATAAACAAGGTTGAGAATGCACATGATCGTACAGAAAATTGTTTGCATACCATTGCAATAATTACTTTTTCCATTTTGAATTACATTTTTAGTGGAGAATTAAGATTTAAGTATTGATTGTTCTTTAATGTTCAAAGACTAGTGTTCTTCTGTGGGCTCTTACAGACCCAATGAATTGAAATCTAACCTTAAATTTTAAGCCCAACCCAGATATTAACGTTAAGCCGTGGAACCCTTGAACCAGAAGACACATTGCCGTAAGTTCTTCCCTGATTTCTGCGGAATCTTGTAAGCAATGTCCATGGAGTCACACATAGAGAAAGTGCTATGGACGAAGCTTCAAATTTCGAAAAGAGTAACAGAACTCGCCGCTGAAATCTCCAAAGATTTCGCTTCTGTTTCTCCTCCTCCAGTTATAGCTGGCGTTGCTACTGGCGCTTTCTTGTTCTTGGCTGACTTAGTCAGGCAAATTCAGTTGCCTATTTCCGTTGATTTCATTCGTGCCGAATCCTATGGTTCTGGCACCAAGTCCACTGGCTCGCCCACCATTTCCATGGACTTGAAGCTCGATGTTAATGGAAAACACGTCATTCTTGTAATACCCTCCAACTCTTATCTCTTGTTCTTGTATTTTCTCTGTTTTCTTGTATTTTTGATTGCTGAAATTGTATTGGACTATGCTTTATTTTCTCCACGGAAATCCGAAAACGATGTTAATACAGGAACTGGGTTCCGATTTTAGATTCAGACTTGTTTAAAAGTTGACTAATAAGATAAAACAACATCCAAATTTTCTTGAATTTTAGAGTTCATACGAGTATTTACTGTTTTCGAAGCGTTGTGTGTTCATGATGATGTTTTTCCTTTTCTAGTATAATCAATTAAAAACCTTTCAAAACAGTAACGGGACACGTTTACATTGCGAAACTATGACCATGTCCCCTTGTTAGGACCCATAGGAGACGACATGGGAAGAACCGAATGATGAGCCCTTGTTAGAACCATAGGAGATAACTTGGAAAGAACTGAACGATGATCTATGAGGCGAAAATCTCATGCATGGTTATGTTGAATGGCAGTAATCAACTAAGTGATGTAGATTGTGGTTACTCTCCTTGAAGTGTTGTTGGGTTCTACAATGATTTATGATTTGATGAAGCTGCAATCAGGTTGAGGACATTGTGGATACTGGAAGTACACTCGATAGCCTCATTTCCCACTTGAAATCAAAGGGAGCTACTTCTGTGTCAGTTTGCACTTTCCTTGACAAGCCAGCTAGAAGGAAAGTGCATTTTCAACTTGTGGGTGATGGCAAGTACTACAGAGGATTTGAGGCATGTGCATATATGCTGGTTCCTTCATCATCTTGCTACATTACTTACACAAGCAACAAGGTTTATCAGTGACTCTATATACACACATTTTCTGTTTTGCAGTGCCCAGATCACTTCGTTGTGGGCTACGGAATGGATTTTGCCGAACTGTATAGGAATTTACCTTACATTGGTGTGTTGAAGCCTGAATGTAACACAAGTGATTAGCGAGTCAAGAAAGGAAGATCATACTCGTAATTGGATTATTATAGCAGAGTATTACATTGCAGAAATCTGCAGTCACTAAGATAACATACCCACTTTGTAGTAATGGGAATGCATGCTGATGCCCCTTTTCTTTCAATAATCACATTTCATATGTTTCATTTTATCAATTGATAATTTATATATAATCAACCATGATTTTATTGCATTAATCAAGTTTAAATAAATGTATTTTTGAATTATTCAAATTTTCAGTAGAGAATTATTCAAATTTTGAATAGAGGTAGAAATGAGTCAAGCTAAGATGAATTTTATCTTGTCTAAGTTTAACTTATCTATAATCAAACCGAATTTTAAATGGAGCTTTTCAAAATTTTGATGTATTACAAGTTTAATTGAATTTTAAAAAAGTTTAATAAATATTTATTATAATATAAATTATTTATTTTTTATTTAAAAAATAAAAAAATTATTAATAAAAGTATTATATTTCATAAATATTTATAATTATATTATATTTCATAAATATTTATGATTTCATACTAATAATTAAATTAAAAAATATTTTTATACGTTTATATGATTATAAATTTATAGATTATATATCTAAAACTAAATTCTTCTATATCAATTAATTAGCTAGTTCATGAGTTTTTTTTGAGGTGATTAAGAGCTTAAATGAAAAAGTATTGTCTAGCTCAAGTTTAGTTCATTTATTAAACAAGTTTGAAGAAGTTTTGTTAAATCGAATTTCAAGTAACTCATGAATAATCCAACTTGTTTGAACTTGTTTGCATGATTTCAAATCATATGAGAAAATTTTTCTAATTCTATTAAATTAAATAATTTAAATATCTAATATCAATCAAACTTTTGAATTTTAGTATTTAATTCTTTTGAAAAAAGAACAATTACAATTCCCTTTATAGATAAAATAAAATCAAAAAATTTTAAAAATCTACTTCCTAATTAAAAATTTAATGAGAGAATTAATAGTTTTTAAATTATTTGAAATTTTTTTAAGTAAATAATGAATTTCTTTTGCTAAACAAAATTTCATAAATTCTCCTCGGACACCAGCTTTAGACCTATTTTTGCTCAGGACGATCTCTGAACATTACAGAAACAGAGCCAACCTCCGAAGGAGGAAAACCATGAAAAGAATGGTGAAATCCCTTGTTTATTTATCTCTTTCCTCGCGAAAACTCGTTTCTCAGGCAAACCAATCATTACCCATTAAGAATCTTTGGATACTAAGGCCTATCTCTTCCTCCACCACCACCACCGAGGATATGGAGCACCAAGTTCCGACCAAGTCCAAGAAAGATTCTTTCATTCTTGAAAAGTTTAGACAGAGAAAGTTTCAGGGTTCTTTGAAAACAACAGCAGCAAAAACGACTACCCAACAACAGGAAACTTCGAATAGGGGTGATGCTCGTGATGTTAGAAGCGAAAGTGAAGCAAGGAAAGCAGATATGATGGTGTCTGGTTTTGAAGAGTTGGGTTTGAAAGAAGAGGTGGCAATGGCTGCTGGTGAATTGGGTGTTTGGGTTCCTACCGAAATTCAATGCGTTGCCGTTCCTGCTATTTTGAAAGGACAGAGTGTGGTTTTGAGTTCTCATTTTGGTTCTGGAAGGACTCTTGCTTTCTTATTACCTCTTGTACAAGTAATTTCTTTCCCTTCTGATTTCATTTTTGATTGATTCTAAATTCCGATCATCATCTGTTGATTTCATTAAGCTGTATCCTTTAGAGCTATGTAATCATTGATCTACCCTTGATAGATGATTGAACGATCGGTCCATTTGGCTGTGGACAATAACACAAACATTACTGATTTTGTTATTTTGCAGTTGCTGAGACAAGATGAAGCATTATCCAGAGTTAAGCCTAAGCATCCTAAAGCAATAGTGTTATGCTCCACTGAGGAGCTATCTGATGAGGTTTTCAGCAGCTGCACCTGGTTTCATTTCTAGTTTTTTCTTGGCATAGTTATCAACTTGATCATTGACTTTGGATTTCTCATGAAGGACTTTCATGTCGCCAAGTCCATTACTGATTTTGCTCGACTAAAGGCTTTAAGCGATGGCGGTTCTGACCGTCTGTCTCCAAAGGATGTTCCAGACACTCCTATCGGATTGCTAATCGGAACTCCTTCAGAGGTCATCCAGCAAATGGATGACGGAAATATAGTAATCGATGATATCCGATATTTGGTAAGGATTCCAATACTTGCACAGATTATCGTTATTTACAGTCCCTGTAATTTGTAAATCTTGACATTTCTTTCCATGAATATAAAAACTTCTACTTTATCTTGTCATGGGTAGAAAAGTTGTGTGCTTGCGCCGACCCACATTCGTCCATTGATTGATGTTAGACATGCTCTCACATAGAGCACATTGATGAGATAGATGATAGCTAAACTGTAGTAATTCCAGGTATTGGACGATGCTGATGCCATGTTTGACAATGGGTCTGGTCCTGAAATCAGCAAGATCATGAGTACATTAAGGAATCGAAAATCTGAATCCAATCATCAACAACTCCAAACTGTTTTGGTCACTGATACAATGACAAAGGTACAGAATTTTGGTGTGTTCTTAAAAGATTATGGATTTTATTTCTGTCTTCCGGGTCTATCTGGTGGTAGAATGATACTTGCTTATTTAAAACGAACAGATACTTGGAAAGAGTGGTGTCATGGAGCGTCTTGAGCATGATAATGCTGGAAAAGTGACTGCAATGCTGCTTGAGATTGAGCAGACGGAGGCATTTGAGATTGCCAAATCTTCAGATGCCCTGGAGAAGAAACTGTCCGAGGCTATCAGCTACTTCACGACAGAATCTTGAACCCGAACACGACCACGAACTCAAACTCGAACTCGGTTGCCTTGCTTGTAGTTCGTGGAAAGCAGTTTTAGGACAAATTCACAAAACCTGTATGTGTTTGTTCAAGTTCTGGTGTACTTGTCATGATGTTGTACGAAACCTATGAACTGGTAATGGAGTCATCATCATGATGACCGGCGCTTCATAAGCATAGCATTAAGCTTTTTCTGAAGTAGCACATACCAAAGTTCATCGGCAATCTTCATTAGTTTATATTTTGGTTTAAATATATAATTAATTAATCTCGAAAAATCATTTTATAATTTAATGTACTTTTTAAATTTATGAAATTTCATTGATTGGCATTTATTTTACCAAATAATTTATCATTAATTAAATGAAAATTTATCATTTTCTTTTTAAAAAAATGGTTATTTTGAGTTTAATTAAATTGATAATTGATTCCAATTTTTAGTTTAATTTAATGAAATTTAGTAAAATTAGAAATAAATAAGAACGAATCTCAATTTCTTAAAATTCATAAAAATATTTTACAAATATTATTAACTCAAAATATTAAATCTAAAAGAAAAAATATATTAATTTTATAATAGAAAATTTGATTTAATAATATCATACAGTGCAACTTATCCACTGTTCTCAAGAGGCTAAACTAAAACCTCAAAAACCCCAAACAAACAGCAGAATCGGAATCAAAGCCTGCCATGGCTGCCACTTCAAGAGCTCTCTTAAATCTCACCCTCTCCTCAACTACCAAAAACTACCATTACCCATTGCTTAAATTTCCACAACCCAGTAGGGTTTTACTGGGTTTTAACCATAAACCTCTTTGCACCACCACAACGACCGCCGGTGCTACAGCTACGGAAACGTTCACTGCAACAACATTATCAGACCCAGATCAAGCAAAGCACTCGATCCTTTTAGAAAGGCTCAGGCTTAAGCACCTCAAGAATTCCTCGAAAACCCAACAATCTAAAGCCCAGTCCCAAACCAAGTTGACTGTTAATGTTGGGAAGGAAAAAGATGATAGCTTTAACAATTCAAAGAAAGGGAAAAAGATTGTGGGTAGTTTTGATGAGTTGGGATTGAATGATGAGGTAATGGGTGCTGTTAGAGAGATGGAAATTGAAGTTCCTACGGAGATTCAGTGTATTGGGATTCCTGCCGTTTTGGATGGTAAAAGTGTAGTCTTGGGGTCTCATACTGGTTCTGGTAAAACGTTAGCTTATATGTTGCCTCTTGTTCAGGTCAGTTGATTGATCTTTTTCTTGTTTGAACTTTGTAGTTGTGATGATATATCCTCGAAGTTCAGTTATTATTGTGCTGGCGCAATGGAAATGAATTTTGGAGACTTCGGAAGATCAGAGTCCATTGTTTTAATTTCAACATTGAGAGTAACATAGTTCTTGAAATTGAATGGTTGAAGCTTGAAATGTTGTCGGATGTGACTAATATGATTCAGTTATGGAATAACTGCATATTAATTTAAAATTAAACATCAACCATATATTTCAATTTACATGATTGATATATTAGTAATACAATTCATCAAAGGATCCAAATCTCCTAGTTGTTTCAATTTTGTGTTTTAGTGAGAGTGGAAGACATATTATGTTAACTGAATTAGTGAGAATTGAAAAGGACCCTGCTTTTTTTCAGTTGCTAAGACGAGATGAATCATTGATGGGTATGCTAATGAAGCCTAGGCGTCCTCGAGCTGTTGTTCTATGCCCTACAAGAGAGCTATCCGAACAGGTATCCTGGATTGAGCTGGGATTTTGAGCTTTTCCAATTTCTATGTCCTTTGACAACATTGCATGTGTTTTATAGGTCTTTCGTGTGGCAAAGTCTATCAGCCATCATGCAAGATTCAGGTCTACTTTGGTAAGTGGTGGCGGCCGAATGCGGCCACAGGAAGACTCGCTAAATAATCCCATTGATATGATCGTTGGAACCCCTGGCAGAGTGCTTCAACATATTGAGGATGGGAATATGGTTTATGGTGATATAAAATACTTGGTGAGTATCCTAAATAATTAATGAAAATTTCCATGTTTAAAATTCTGAAAGGATATAATACCTTAAATGCCAATGTTTCACTTCAATATTTGAAGATATTAGTTCAGTTGCAGTAATTGTTGTTGCAACTGTTTTATGGATGATGTTGCAAATTATTTAATAGGTATTGGATGAGGCAGACACCATGTTTGATCGTGGATTTGGTCCTGATATAAGGAAATTTCTGGGCCCACTAAAAAATCGTGCATCAAAACCTGATGGACAAGGGTTTCAAACGATTTTGGTCACTGCAACGATGACAAAGGTTGGTGATTATGACCACTATCTTTAAGTAATGATCAACGACTTAATTTATCTTATACGGATTATTGACAGATAATAAAGGTGTAACTTCCCTTCATTTGAATGTTATGTAATGGAAGTTTGTTGCTTCTCTTCGCTTTTGAAATGAAGCTAACGTGCTCTCTGTAATTTTCAAATGGGGGCCATTTTCTGTTATTTCTGATGTCTGTCAAATCTAGTAAAGTCGTATAAACATGTTTATTGATGAACCGATTGCCGTTACCTTAAGAAAGTGTTGATTCTTGTTTCAGAACTAATACTCGCTTTTACTTGGCATCATTTTCCTGTATTTCATCTAGATGGCCTATTAGCATATGAGGCTGCTCAATTGACTCCAATTTTACCTTTTTTTTCTTCTAACATCTGTACTGATTCAAGGGAGATGGTACGTTAAGAATTACATTTGCTAATATGAATTCCAAAATGTGAACTAATCATTTTTTTGTCTTTTTGTTCGTGCTTCTTGGTGAAGCTTGAACATTTCGATACCACTTTTTGAATTTCTAAGATTGATTTTGTTTTCTTTCTTTCATAAGCTTGTAAATCCTGTGCGATTATTATTAAGAAGTTTGAGGATGCTTAAATTTCATGACTTTCACTTCATAATCACTTGTTTATGCAAGTGATGAAAGGGGGAGGTGAAATTGGCTTTTTTTTTTTTTTTTTTATGCTTTGTATGCATTCAGCATAACATGATCTTGGTTCAATTTGGTTAGTTTGGATTTCTTTGTTGGCTGTAATTTAATGATTTTTTTCTTCTCAGATTTTACCTTCCAGTTATTGGTAGAATTAAACCTTTAGAGTTCTTGCAGGCAGTTCAAAAGCTGATCGATGAGGAGTTTCAAGGAATAGTCCATTTACGTACTTCAACGCTGCATAAAAAAATAGCATCTGCTCACCATGACTTTATAAAGCTTTCAGGTTCTGAAAATAAACTGGAAGCACTGCTACAGGTTAATTTCCGTCTATCCGCTGTATTGTTGCATCAAGCACATGCTAACATTTGCACTCTCAAGCATTTTTCATATCATTATTGTTGGTAACATAGGTTAAGCTATATGTTTTTAGTTGTGATTGCATTAATAGTTGTTTATATATACATGATAAGAGAATGACTTCATATTGGAAAATAGATCCTGAAACGCAAAGTGCAGGAAACCTGTGACAAACAGACTGATATTTGTGGATCAGATCAAATTGTATTTGAGAACCACAATGTATCAACTATCAGTGAAAGCTTGCATTCCAGTTCTAACAGCTTGCTTTCTTTCTTTCTTTCTTTCATCCTGATATTATTTCTTGATGACTTGAAGAGATGTCAAACACCATTGTTGAAATTTTGTAGTTGTTGAGCTTTTCTACGAAACCAAGGGTATTAACATGGTATGTCCTGGTTAATTTAGGTTCTTGAGCCAAGTTTGGCTAAAGGAAACAGGGTGATGGTGTTCTGCAACACTTTGAACTCCAGCCGTGCTGTAGATCACTTCCTTGCTGAAAATCAGATTTCAACTGTTAATTATCACGGAGAAGTTCCAGCTGAGCAAAGGTGATTTCATAAAAAATCTCTTATTAATTGATTCTCCACTTGGCAGCGAAAAGAAAAATCATTAACAGATTGAATGCCAATGACACATTGAGAAGCGAAGGTCCTCTGAAAGGACAGCTTTGGTGCACTTTTTACCATTTGAATGCTCAAGCTTTTTTGGTTATCAATCTTCTTTTGTAATCGAAGAGTGTATCTATTCCACTCCACTCATCCTTCCTCCTGATCCTTCTCAAATTGAATTTGTTACCTTTGCGAGCATGATGTATTGCTTTTAGTTCTTGGCTTACTTCTCCCTTAACAACAGGGTTGAAAATCTCCAAAAGTTCAAGAGTGATGATGGAGACTGCCCGACATTAGTTTGCACCGACTTGGCTGCTAGGGGACTTGACTTGGATGTAGATCATGTTATCATGTTCGATTTCCCCTCAAACTCTGTGAGTAACTTTCTTCTGAGTGTTGCTTTCTCAGTCTCAGTTCAGTTTTTCATTTCGTGAGTTCTCTATTTGATCTTTCATTTTAAGATCTGAAAGTTGGCTGCCAATTTGTTGGTAGAATACCTTGGTATGAAATTCAATGACACGGGCTCAAATCTGAGGTGGGAGGTCTGAGGAAGGTCTTGTAGCCTGTCCATTAGGAGGCTATTTCCTCCCAAAGAAAAGGACTAACACACGCTTATTTTTTCTTTGACCCTTAGATTGATTATCTTCATCGCACAGGACGAACTGCTCGTATGGGTGCAAAGGGTATGCTTCATGGACTTTACTAAAGGCATCAAAATTTTCTAGTCCAAATAAGTTAGTTGCAATCTCAATTAAGTGTTCAAATTTTGTGATTTAGAATCCGACAGTCCACTTCTTTGGATGTGAAGAAATACTGCACTTTTGTTGATCACTATTCTTTTTTCTGCTCTTGGAGATCTGCTTCAATGGTGTTCCATCAATTCTTTTTTGCAGGGAAAGTGACAAGCTTGGTGGCTAAAAAGGATTTGCAGCTAGCCGCGCGGATTGAGGAGGCTATCAAGAAGAATGAGAGCTTGGAGTCGCTCACTCTTGATAATGTTCGGAGAGACAATGCCAGGGCTCAGATAACCGAGCAGAAGGGGAAGAAAGCAAAACTGATTAAACTTTCTAATACAAAAACCAAGAATATAACAGAGAAATCTTCTGTCAACCTCAACAAGACTGCATCCTCAGCAAGCAAATCTGGAAAAGTATCCGTTACTACTAAATCTGTTAAATCTGTCAAGGCTGTTAAATCTGAGAAGGCAGTGAAGATTTCCAGGAAAACATCTTCTCCAGGATTGGACAAGAAAATGGCAAGTAAAAGGTCCGGTGCAGCCAAATCTACATCATCTTCAAAGCTAAGTGTTGTGCCACTTAGAGGGCGCTCTTCTTCCTCTAACAAAAATCAATCGTTAAGGCATAGTTGATTGTTATGAAAATATACGTACTTTAGAAAAATTGCTTTGACAAATCTGTTTTGTAATGGCAGCAATCTTCAAATGTTAAATATGAAAGAAAATGTTAGTTTGTAATGATGAATTTGCATTCATGTTGGTGAAATCAACTTTGTGAAGATCACAAACACCGAATACATTGATTTTACTCGTTGCAACTTCAGATCCACTAAGCTTCATTCATTCTCGAATATTATCAGAAAAGGAAAAGAAAGTCGCCAAGAAAAGCACGGGACTTACAATTGCTTGTAAGAGAGATACATTAATCACTGTGAAAAGAATATGATGCTTAAGACAGAATACAACCGAACAGAAACTCACGTCCATGGCTGAATTTGTGATTGTCATCGCCGGATTCGCCTGATGCTGTTGTCAGTGGTCTAATCTTCATTCATGTTGCAGATGAGAGAACTCTCTCTGACATGATGATAGAAGGATCTTTCATTTTCCTACATGAATGCTCTTTCACGTTTAGGGTGATCGCATGAATGATGAACCAGGCTCGAGTTCTCCCTCCTCCATATCAGTTAATATGCAGTAACATGGCATTAGGCTCCATTAGTCCCTTTCGAATTTGAACCATTTCCAGTTCGCATACATTGTTGCTTCATCATGGAAAGGTAAACCACTACTTATAGTCGTGGCCGACTTCCGAACAGCTAACAGAGCAGGTAGCTTTTGTCTGAACTTCTTTGCCATCTGTTCTGCCTCAGCGAACACCCTCTGCATAATAAACATGAGAAGTTCAGTTTCAATGGAACATGCACTCGAATCTAAATCAGGCCGGCAATAAATGGATATGAAGATTAAACCGAGAATTCCACCTCTTTGTTTGATATAAACAGCCCTGGCTCACTTTCAAGGTCAGCAATACTGCATATCCCACAAGTAAAACTCATTAGAAGTCGCAACGAATCTGATCTGAAATTATCAAAAGCTAGAAAGTCTGTTCCCTGTTACCTGAGAGAAATTTTGTCAGGAAACATTGATTTCACGACGAGGACCTTCACCTTCTCGTCAACATTAAGCAGGTCACTGACTGCAGAAACTCGGCTCCGGCTGATGTTTGAGATATGCAGCAGCCCACTGACATGTATCAGTCAAGTTCAGTATACTTTCTCAGGTAGTTCAACAAACCAATTCTGTTATCTTTAGAAGCATTTAATGTAGACAATCTTCTAAGGACATCGATACAGAATTATCAGAAAAGAAAGGCAACGGGTTATGGATGAACTACAGAAAATCTTTTGGCTTGTTTTATATCTTATACTTTTTTTTCTTCATGAACACGAAAGGATCAAGTGAAGTTTATCAGAACATGAAAACATTTACGCATTTTCTACAAGTTTGCGTAATTGTTTCCACTCAACACTTATTAAGTGATCATCCTCACTCATAAATGGTCTGTATCCATGATTCATGTTCCATAATGAAAATTAAAAAGAACAGCTCATATTGTTCACCCTTCTGGTAACTCTAACAGGAAGGAAAGCCAAAAACTATGAAAGCAATATGAACAGAACATAGTTTTGTAGTATTATAAGAAAATGAAAAATTAGTAATCAGAAGTGCAATGGATACTCACCTACGGTTAGTTTCACCGATTCTTACTTGGGCTCCATATGGAAATATTTTCTTAACAGTTCCTTCAAGAAGTGCTCCCTCCTGAAGATTTAACATTTCCTGAAATTTTATGAAGTTAATGGACGTTTCATTCCAGTAAAAGTTTGAAAAACAGAAGAGCATATCGAAATGAAATGGATTCCCCGAACAACAATAAGGTAAAAAGTAAACCATTATGCAAAATAGATTCTTACCCAAGCTTCTCTTTCGCTCAGTATCAGCTCATTATTACTTTCATTTATTCGAGTAATCATTATGTTCATTCGCCGACCCACCTACACCATAAAGGAAAAGGTAACTCTTGGAGCAAGGAAGAACAGGAATAAGCAGAACCAGACATACATGCAAAAAGAAGAATATGAACTTGTAGCAT
This sequence comes from Dalechampia spathulata, assembly GCA_948192965.1. Taxonomy (NCBI): domain Eukaryota; kingdom Viridiplantae; phylum Streptophyta; class Magnoliopsida; order Malpighiales; family Euphorbiaceae; genus Dalechampia; species Dalechampia spathulata. The sequence goes on from CANYBF010510980.1 coordinate 16,010, forward strand.
TTCCTACTTCTCTTCTGTGGTCACATCATTGTAGTACTATTATACAATTTCTTGTCTCAATGGCTTCAACACTAGATCGACCTCAAAAACATTCCTTCCACAATATTCTAGAAGGGATATTCGAAGCACCACTAAGTGGCGTGTATGCTGCAGATAGATTGAAGTAGAATTGGAATCTCATCAACCAGTTATAACAATCAACTACTTGAAGCTTCACCATAGAATTACTGATTCTTAATAACAAAGTTCTAGCAGATATAATTACTGCAAGTTTAGCAGCAAGACAGTTTTTGAAATTCACAAATCCTTGAGCAATGCTTGTATCCACCATCAGCATGGAAGAGGGAGACAAATCTAAGGTTTTCAAAGATAAATTGCACCAAGAGAAGAACACATTATTTAGGATGTAGATGAAAATAACAGCAATTTCAGTTTACATTTTCTTTCAACTCCTTGAAGTTCTTTACTCTGTTCATTAGCTCAGCTTTCGGGAGAAAAGCCCGCAATCCCTGCAAAATGAAGCTCTAAAAAATCAGAATCATCAACACTTTACTCATGTAACAAGGGACAGTATAATAAAAGACACAAACCTCAATTCTTGTAAGCAGACCACCAGTATTCCACTGTGTTATTTTAACCTCAATAGGTTCATTCAGCTCTTTTATCTGATTGAAACACGATCAAACGTGAATAAGAATTTTGATATTCATTTTCGGTTATCAGAAACAAATTCCAAGCTCAAAAACTACAAGACATTCTCGGACAAACGAGAACCCGAAAGAAAATAGATCATAACCGTTGCTTTATAACGTCAGAATTCCCAACAGAAGTTATCATATCAGCAAAGTGCAGAATCAAATGAGTGAGAAAAGAACCTGCCTCAGTCGATGCCAAGCAATCCGTCGGAACAAACGTCTAGTAGAAAGCAATGGTCGGCCACTCAGTGTCCGACCAAGAACCTCTGCAAAGAGCACAGTTCCAGTCTCCACAACTGGCCTTCCAGGCCCTGGCCCACCGCTCACGGCGGCCTCATCCTTAACGATTCCCATCTTCCCTCTAACCATAAATCCCTCAGCATCCTTCTCCATATCACACAACAAATAATCAATCTCTTTGCCATACAAAGGCAGCACCTCCTTTGTCAGCATTGTGCCCAACAAGTCTGCCCCAACATTTACATCTAATTTATTCTCATTACCTGAAACCACGACACCGACAACAAAATCACCGGGTTTTGGCTCATAGTAATCCACATCAACCTTGTTAGCTTCCTTATCTCCATCTTTCACACCATTAACTTGTTTTACAACACCCAATTCATTATCATCCTTTTCCTTCACTTCATCTACTGAACCTCTAGGCTCGAAGAACTTCAAGAAAGGGGCTAACGCCTCATTTTTATCAACCTTTTCAGGCTCTTCATCGACCTCTAAACTTGACCCGTTATTTACAGTTACCGGAGATGGCTTATTTAATAATTCAAGCTCTTCCTTGTCTTGAATTCTATCATTCACCTGCTTCTCAGGTAACTGCGTGCTTGAAAAATCATCAAAGGTATCATTTTGAGAGCGAAAGACGATACGGGTACTTCTCAAAAGCGGAAAATTCTTGGAAAAAGACAGACTTTTTAACAACCCAATACTAGAATACAAGTAGAAACCTGAGGATTTGATATATTTGTAATGGACAGGACCACTATACGAGAGAAAGAAGCAGTTGGTATTCGTGGGTAATGAAAAGTTTTGGAAAGACGGAGTCTTACAGGGTTGAAGAAGAGTTTGCATCGTTAGTTATCCAGTTCAGTTTGCAACTCATAAGCAGCTTCTTCCTTCCCTAATTTTTCGTGAACAGAACTGGGTAGTGTTCTGCAGAATTTTGCCTTCACTGGTTGCCTTGATTTTATCCATTTTCTGTGTTCTTTCTTGTTATTGGGCTAAAGATGCATAGAACCCCTGATTTTAGCTGCCTTCATTGGCCCAAATGGTTTGGTTATGGAAAGTTGCCCTCCTCTTCCTCGCATTCCATCCACAAACAAAGCTAATTGTAGGAATTTTTATCTGTCAATATTTTTATTTTTAAAAAAATAGTTAATTTTATACAAAATTTTTTAAAAAAATCATCTGAAATTATTGTAAAATGAAAAATAAAACCTGCAAATGCTTGTAAATGTCCAAAGACGATGATTTAGCATATTCATACGTGTTTATACAAGATTCTTTCGCAGTACGATATTTATAGTTATAATAAATCTATATATCTGTAGTTACTTGATAACATTTATGGTTTATAATTATAACTTCATGTAAGGAAGGGAAGGTCGTGTTACAATCCTGAAACCTGACCCCTGACATACGAAAGCCCCTGCCAGAATGCTCCCCCCTTGCCTGTCATGGTGGTTTTTACCAAGTTTAAGCTTGTAATCGTGTAATATGGTGACCGTAAGGAAACTTAAAATTCATTCAATCCCAGAATATCTGAGTACTTGTATATTACAGTAAAATCTGTGCTCCTGAATACATTCACTTTGCAGACGTGGATAGAATGCTCTGCTTCAGGAACTTTATTACTGCCTCATTTTAATGGGTGAAGAAGATGAAACAGAAGCTTCAAGAAGAAAAAATCTCAGCTAGATTGATTAACAACACGAATCCATGTGACGACGATCTAAATAACTCGGATTCTTGTTAATTTCCACGCGACTTGTTAGCTCAAAAAGCCGAGTTTGAAACTGCATTTTGTACAAGTTCATGAAAGGATTCGGACCCTTTTGTTGTTATCATCATTACCTTGAAGCATCTACCACATAAGCATTTGCATGAAGACGAGAAGACTCCAGGAGTTTAGGCTTTCTCAACCAATACTGCTCAAACCTCTGTCTTGCATACTCCAAAAAATCGAAATCAAGTTTGTTCACATAACCCTGAAAATCAAATTACAAATGTAACGCGTCAGTAGTCTTTATCGTTCTGACGGACATGCATAAATACAGGTGAAGTTTGCAAAACAGAAGTACAAAATGCTTACCGAGATTATTCCCCATAAGCCCCAGAACAGATGGTTTGCGATAGTGTATTTCTCCGCATCATCAACCAGACCTTGGAGCTTGTCTTCGTTTGGTTCATCACCTGTGAATCAACATGCATATTGTTTGAGACGGTAAACAAGCAGCAAGTATAGTAAATTTTCCGCAGAAAATCGATGTCTGCAGTGTGTTGCAGAAGCTTACGATGCCCAGTACGGAGAGATAAATGTGTTTGAAACGAATATAGAACTTGGCAACTAACCTGCAGAACTTAGATATGCACGGACAAATCTGCGGCGCTCCTCTAATTCTGTTGCAATGCATTAATAAACATTAGTCCTGAATATGATGTCCAACCTTATTCCAAAAAGAATGGAGTTGATGAAACAGAATGATCAACTCTGAGATAAGTTACCAGGATATTGGCTGTAGTCCAAAATATGAGGCGTGTCAGAATGATAATTTGCAGCCATCTCGCAGAAATGATTTGCGATGTCATAGGCAACAGGGTTGTAACTTGCATACTCATAATCCTGTAAATGTGAACGGAAAGATAAGTAACAGATGGCGCACCAAGGAGGGAGTTGAAACAAAAACTACAGTCACCTAAGGGAAAGGAACTTCCAAGTTCCAACAAGACAACAGAAGAAATCGTGCATGGAGTATGCTTCAAATGGCCTGTGTAACCCAACATAGTTCACTGAAACATTGTGAAGAACTTACAATGATGGTGATTGATCTTGTCTCTTCATCCATCATAATGTTACCATATTGCAGATCATTATGACAAAACCCAATATCCTGAGAGTCTTGTGACAGCTGCTTCTCCAGCATGTTGATTTCATTACCTAGACGATCTAACTGAAATTTCTTTGCATCTTTTATACAACATAAACTCTTGGCCTCAGCAAGCCAGTTCCTGGGAAACCAAAAATGAAAAGGAAAGGTGTTAAAGAATACATAATAGGCATGACATCTTTAATCCGAAGAAACCAGCTTTCAAAGTTGAAATGGGTACCTCATTCTGCTCCACAGGAGCACATTCTTAGGACCAGGCATAGCTAGATCATGAAACTCTTTCATCTTTGCTGCTACTAGATTAGATATTTCAGGGTCACGAAGATCAGAAGCTGATAGAGTCTGCACATCCAACAAATTGTTTCGAGCACAAACTGTCACTAAGTTTATACAACCATGAATTGGAAGCAAAATTGCAAAACTTTGCATTTATGAATGACGAACAGATTCCATAAATGATCTTATCTTTCTGAAGATAAATTATCCAACTTATATCAAGTTTGACTTAATACCAATTAGTTTATAGAAATCTGTCAACCATTTCTACTTTATTAGCAAGGATACGATTGTATGGATAAAGATACAGGGAAGATGATCATGGAAAATCCGGCGCCCACTTGAAAAAGAAAGAGTATGAAATCACGTACCCTGGCATGAATGAACTCTTCGACCCTGCCCTCAGCAAACCGACCAAGAAGTCTGGGCCCTTGTCCATGCTTTGACATACATTCGAAAGTTTTGATTTCATCATCCCTTTTGAAAAAAACTTCAACGCCTTCACCATAAATCCGGATCAACAATTTCCGATTAACATCACCACTTTTTGTAGGCCAGTTAATTTGGAAAACCTCATTAGTCATGGCTCCTTTCAATGGTATAACCTGTACAGATTCCATATCATCTACCACATCTCCCCACTCGGATGCCAGTGACTGAAGAATTTTCTTTAGCTCCCCTGCGAAAACCCCTTCAACTATCGCGTTTGTCTTTATAGCCATTCTTGCACTGACGGATGATTTAGATCGTACCAGCCAAGATTTTCCTGCAACAGGATAGACAAACTCAGGATGCAAAGAAATTCATTCATTCATTCACTCATCACAAAGTCTCTAAGTTTGACTAAAGAACCAATAGTAATCATAGCAAAACAAAAGAATCTGAATAAGACCCAGATCAAACGAAAATCCAAAGAAGTCGGAAAAGACACCAAAAGGATAGAATTTTAAACACACCCGCCAAGAAAGTTTCAGTCTTGAAGAGATTAATCAACAAAACAAACACAAAGAACAGCTGAAGGCAAAATAGAAACAGCGAAACAGTCCAAGAAAGCAGCAAGAACCGAAATCCAACGAAGTTGGAAACAACACAAGGCAACAAATCACTTAGAAAGGAACTGAAAATTGAGAAAAACGGCAAAAGAGAAAGATTCTAACTCTCTTTTAATTTAATTTAATTTTTTTGGGAGGAGGGACGCAGAAGGATAAATCTACCAGCATTTATAGACAAATGACCCGCGTAGAATCTCGTTGGATTGCGTGTATGAGCAGTTACGTATGGAGGTCGGTGACAGTTAAACCAACTAATCATCGTCCGACACCTGTAAATTCCGGTAGTGAAAATCTTGGTTTTTAGTTGATAATTCATTGGTTTCTTGAAATTGAGGAGCGAAAGCTTTTTCTTGCTAGATAAGTAGAAGCAGCACAAAGTCAAAGTCAAACTATTCTATGTTCACACGTTTTTTTTTCCGTGATATTTTCTATGGGGATGGTGTGGGCTTGGCTAAACGACAGCGTTTTCCCACATTACAGCCGTACTTTTTTATTTTTTTATTTTCTGAAAATGATTGCGCGGACAAAAGACTCGCAATGTCGACATTTTTGGGTGATGATTATTATTATTATTATGACTCCTTCCTTTTTTCAAGTCTTTCCTTCCTGAAAAGTACAATCCATTTTTTGGATAATTATTTAATTAATTTTGATATAATAAATTCTAAAATAAGCATCCATAAAAATATAATTAAAATATAAAAATAGTTTATTTATGGAAAATGACATTAATTATATTTTAAGATAAAAAGAATATTAATATATCTATACATGATCCAGATTCTTTTTTTATTATTAAAATATTGATAAGGAGGGAGGAACATGTTTCCCAATCTTTTTATGAAAACTATGTTTGGTTTATTGTTTTAATTTAATTTATCTATAATTTTTAATTATTGCTCACATATATATATATATATATATATATATCTTATCGAAATTAAATAATGTATCTATGCAACTTGTATTTTTTAACAATTTTAAATTTTTATATCATATTATATTGATAGAAAATAGCATAATATATTTTAGCCCTTTAATTTTGATAGATTTTTTATTTTACTCCTTCTATTTTGATTTAGTTTATTTTAATATATCAATTTATTTATTCATATATTTTTTTATTTAAGAGATATATAATATACATGTCATATTTAATTATTTTCAATCTTTAAAATTATAATAAAAATGATTAAATGGTAAAGATTAAAGTTTATATGGAGAATTAAAAAGTTATAATAAGTTCATAAATTTTAAGTATATAAATAAACAAGTTAAGGTGTTAAAATAAAAATAATAAAATAAAAAAAAAGTGTAAAATTCAGGAAAATATTAAAATATTATATCAAAAAATTAATAAATTATCCATATGTTTTAATTTTAAGAATGAAGGAGTTTTATTTGATTTATATATGTTATTTAATGAAAATTCAAATTTTAAAGTTTGCTTATAAATAATATTATAAAATTAATATGATAGAAATGTAATAACTATACTAACAATCGTTACTTTCTATGAGATATTAATGAATAAAAATATGTGTATATAATTAAATGAAAATGATATGATAAAAAGGAAGATGGCATGATGCCAACTTAGATATTTATTTTAATAAGAAATCTTATATAAAAAACAAAGGTAAGAAAATAAAAGGAGATCTTTAGAATGTTGTGTTTGTTCCTTTTTTTTTAGAAGTGATTATTTAAAATTTCTCTTGAAAAATATCCACTTTAGAAGTGATTATATAATTTTTATAAATTAAAGTAAAAAACATATATTTTTTTTGAAAATTCGTTTACATATTAATTAATTGAATTTTAAAGTACAATTTAAATAATTGTCTTATTGAATTATTTTACCAAATCATGAAAAAAATTTAACATAATAAAAAATTTAAGTTTTAATGTAATAATTCTAAGACATATATATATGTAAAAATATAATTAATGAATAAAAAATAATTTATTATATATTATGATAATTATTATGCAATTCATAAAGAATATAAGGTAAAAGAAGAATGAATAAACTAATATAAAAACATAAAATGATATAAAAAATAAATAAATAAATGATTATTATTATTATTATTATTATTATTATTATTGTCTTCAGCACAAATAATTCACTTTAAATATGTATAAAAATAATATAAATTATATATTGATAAAAATAAAATTAAAAATATATCTTTAAACTGCCAAAAAAAAAAAAAAAAAAAACAATAACACTTAGAATGGTCCTGAATAATGAAGGCCCTACTACTGACCCATGTTAATTATGCCACGTAAAGAGATTATTCTTCACATTTCCAGTATATCTGTTTGATTTATAGATCGAAATTTTTAATTTATAAAATTAATTTTAATTACTTAATAATTATTCTTAAATTACAGAATCCATTTTTAAAATTATTTTAATTTTTAAACTATAAATTCTGGTTTTTCAAATTAAATCAAATTCAATTTTTGTTAGATTTTAAAATTTAAAAAATTGAAATTAATAGTATTTGATAATTTAATTTGATTTATTTTAAACAATCAGCATTTTCTCTTCCTGCATCTGATAACAAATTTATGAAATTTTTTAAAATAAAAAACAATTATTTTTAAGATATTAGTTATATATATATATATATTTACTGCCTGCAAAATTAAATTTGAATAAAAAAAGCAAATTAAATCAATAAGTTTCATTTGATTTGATTTAAAATTTTTATTTTTTATTGATAGAATTCAAATTAAAAAATTAAAATTTTTGATCAGTTAATCAAAAAATAAGATAAAAATTAAATTAAATCAAAATAAATTTATATCTAATTTGATGAATTTTTAAATAATATTAATTTGATTTAATTTTTAATTTTAGTCGGATACACTTGTATTCAGATTTAGAGACCAAGGACAAGTCCGACTCTTTTCCTCTCCCCCGTTAAATGTGCTTTCCTATTATTCATGCTCTTTGCCTCTGTCATGAATTTATTCCTTTATAAAATTATATTTTAAGTAATTATTTAATTTCAAATAATAAATAAATAAAAATTAATAAAATATTATTTAAATGTTTAAAAACTAACATGAAAATCATGTTATCCACAATCTAAATGAGACCGATAATATTTTATTTAATCAAAATATTAAATATTGATTAAAAAGTATTGCTCATAGATAAAATCAACATTATCTACGGACGAGAAAGGCCTGTTGGGGAAATATATGACTCAATAATTTGCTTATTTTTTAAAAAATAATACTTTTTCCCTCGGTCCATATTTTACTTTAAAAATTAAAAAATCATAAATAATCTGTTTTTAAGAAAAAGGTTTTTTTAAAACAATTGTTGATATTGGAATTTTGGTCAATAAAGTAAATCCATTGATGATGCGAACGACTGCTTTATTATATCAAAAGAATGACATTTCTCGACATGGTAAGGACAGGGCGAGGAATGGCATCAGGAATCCACCATTTTAGGATGCAATCGTAATTTAGAATATATACATATAATCGTCATAAAATTTGTTATTTATTAAAATAAAAAATATTTTAATATAAAATTCTACATTTAAAATATGTATATTTTATTTAAAATATATTTTGAAATATATACATATGATAAATATAAATATAAATAATCAAAGTCAATAATATTATAATTTTAAAAGGTTCGAATTTTAGCTTTTATTATTGTATATATAGATTGTTATTCCAGAAATAAAAAATATTTCTAAAATATGATATTTTAAATATTTTAAAAATGCAAAATATTTTATTTTGGAAATTATAAATTAAATAAAATATTTATTAAAAATATAAATTTTATAAAATGTCTAATTTCAAATCCTGTAGGCAAATCCATAAGTAAAAATATTATTTTGAAATATATAAAAAAATATTGTAGAGGAAGGGGGTAAATTATGTTGACACGTAAGCCATATTAATATACATTAAATATATGAAATGTTAGATTGCAGAGAAGTTTATTTTAGATTCATATTATATGTGTTTCAATTTTATTATGAATTATTATCAAAACCATTATTTTTAAACATGAAAATATTATTTTTACAAAAAATTTTAAAACCATAAGATATAAACTAAAATTTCTCAACTTTATAATTTAAAAAAGTCCGATAGGGTTTGGACGGAATCTCTGGCCTGAAGCTTTGGACATCCTTGCGGGTTTAGTCAGAATTGCTCTGTTGGGCTAACAAGCCCAAAGGAGGCAATTGCGAGAGTTAACTCGTTGTTCAGGGAATGCCGCCACGGAGATAGCAGCCCCACAGATAGCGCTAGCTTTAGGAACTAAACCGGTTCGAGATCAGGTCAAATATGGGTAAGAGGTCAAGTGCTATTGGGTAAGAGGTGACTCGGGCAGGGAATTGATAGCTTTTGTAATCAGAAAAAATAGTTTCAAAGTTACGTTAAATTTATAAATTATTTTTTACCGTCGCATTTATTTACTTTTTAGTCTCAATTAAAAAAGGAGCAATCGAAGATAATTTAAGTTTATGATGAAATGTAATTAGGAACATAAATGTAAATGCTTATTTAACCATTTAATTAATCAATAATTATATATCTATTTTCTCTATATATTTTTAATTTTTTAAATCTACTAATTAATTTAAATTAATTATTATATTTTAACACCTTTATTAGGCGTTGATTTTATTACAATATAAATCCACATAAATAATTGTTATAAATTTCTCAGGGAAAATCTTACGATAGATTTTAAGGAAAAAATAAATCCAGGCATTATATAAATTATATAAAATCAATGAAATTTAAATTCATAAATTTTATAATTTTATTATTGGGTTCAAAAAATAAATTAATGATTTAGATTATATTTTTAGGTTGACTTTTACATTTCTAAAATTTTAGAAATCAAGTCCTATAAATAAATTCACATTGAAAATTTTTAATGTGTGATTTTTTCATTTACATTTTTTAATAAAATACCTTTTATACCATATCAAAATTTAATATTTCAAATTTTCAACATACTTTATAATTTTAATATTATTTTAAAATAAATTATAATTACAATATTATTAATTTAAATTTTATTGATAAGTAATATTTTTTAGCTTCACCTTTTAGATTAATTTTACGATTAGATTAACATATTTTAGTAAATTTATTAGTCTTTATATAATTAATTTGAATAAGATAAAAGGAAACTATACAATATTAATCAAAATATCATATTAATTAGTATCAACAAATTTAAAAGTTTAAGGGGCAATTTGAAATTTAAGTTTAAAAAAAAAAAGGTATGTAAAACGGTGTCGTTTGATCTATAATCCGGTTCATTCAGGGGATTCGGTTCGACTACCATATTACTCAAGGACACTCTTCTAACGCCGCTCTTAAACCCTACTTCCCTCCTCTTTCCTTTTCCTTCTCTTTTCCTCTGTGTCCGAGACCGTGTCGCGTTGCGTCTCTCCGCCATTACTCGAGAGTCAATCAATCGATCAATCATAGGGTTTCTTATATTGCAAGTGTTGCGGCCTCCAATTTAGAGGAAGAAGAATGCTAGAAGCTGCATACAGGAACAGTTCAATAGAATGGAAACCTTCAGCAGTAGTAGCTCTAGCCACAAGTTTGAATGATTCTCAAGTCGCTGCTGCTCGTGATGACGGTTCTCTTGAGATATGGCTTGTCTCCCCTGGCTCCGTTGGTTGGCACTGCCTGCTGGTACTTTATTTTCATTTATTTCCTTTTTGTGCTTGCCTCGTATCCATATTACTTCTTATGGTAGCTATTTATTTATTTATTTTCCTTTTTTTTTTGTTTTGTTGGATCAATTGACAATTGTATATGATTTGTGGTTTTTTAATAGACTATTCATGGAGATCCTAATTCAAGAGTTTCGTCTCTCGTCTGGTCTAAAGGATTTTCTGGCGGTAGGTTGTTTTCGTCCAGTATTGATGGTTCTGTTTCCTTATGGGATCTCTTTCACTTGAAGCAGAAGGTAATTCCGTTCCCTTTTTTTACTACCTTTAACTCATTTGTTCTAATTCCTTTTATTTAGGTTTTAAATATGAATTCAGTAATTCTTAGATAAGCTCTGCGGCGCTTTTCCCCCCTGAAATGAATATAATACATGGAATAATGGCAAATTAGTAATTTGGATTAGGGAGGACAACCTCTGAATTTAGAGGTGGCCAGTAGCCATCACTTGAAATTTATTCCTTATTGAAGCGTAACAGCAATCTGATATGGTATGTTTACAGACAGTTCTAGAGTCTATCGGGGTCTCCATTTGGCAGATGGCAGTTGCACCTTCCGGTAATTCAACGAGTCATACAAATGATGCATCTCAGAACCTTGGGAATGGATATTTGAACGATCAAGAGACTACTAGTGAGAGTGAAGATGATTCCGACTCTGACGAAATTCATGAATCTTCTGCTGTTGAAAATCCATGCGTAGCACTTGCTTGTGATGATGGGTGTGTTCGGATTTACACTATTTCTGACTCGGATGAGTTTATATATAATAAAACCTTGCCTAGGGTCAGTGGTGAGATATCTTAACCTTGTCTCTTTTGTTTTTGTATCAATCTTTTCCTAATGAATCACTATTTCTTACTTGAATGATATCTTGCAGGGCGTCTTTTAAGTGTGACTTGGAGCTCTGATGCAACTAGGATATTTTCTGGGAGTAGCGATGGGTAAGTTCTCTTCAGGATTCTAGTGTGAAAGATGATTCCGCATGTCATAACTAAGCTTTTGAATGCTTGCTGTTAGCTAATAATTTTACAACTCCACTGGAATATTTTGATGCTTGCATTTGTGAACATCATTCCCTTTTGCTTTTTTAGTGTACTCTATCATGTGACGTCTGTCCCCTTTTTCAGATTTATAAGGTGCTGGGATCCTAAAATGGGTCGTGAGATATACAGGATTACAGCTGGACTTGGTGGCTTGGGCAGCAAACCTGAACTCTGTGTGTGGTCTTTACTTGCCCTCAGGTAGGAACGAAGAGGTGTTTCTATATGCTGTATGCTGCTTAGTATCTTGATGTTCTGGTCACAGGTCTAGCTTTTCAACTAACACTTTAATTGTTATCTATTTCAGATGTGGGACCCTTGTTAGTGCCGATAGCACTGGCAGTGTTCAATTTTGGGACTCTCATCATGGAACACTGTTACAGGCGCATTCTTCTCACGAAGGTGATGTGAATGCTCTGGCAGCTGCTCCTGGTCATACCAGGGTGTTCTCCGCTGGATCTGATGGTAAGGTAAAGGTTTTTTCTCCTTGGAGCTGAAACTCGCCACTATTTGCTTCTCCTAGCAATATGGATCTAAAACAATGTTGATGCAAAACCACAAAATCAATTATAATTTGTAACTTCATGCACTGTGTTACTATGGGACACAACACGGGTGTAGGTTTGGTCTGAGTGGATCCTGCTTAATCTATTACCTCTTGTAATTTTTATGTAAAATTTTCTAGAAATCAGATGCAGTGTGTATATTAAAACTTTACTTGTTGTGCCTGTAGGTTATTCTGTATAAACTTTCTAGTGAGACAGTTGAATCTAGTGATGATGTGTGTGCTAAACCGGTGAAGAAATGGGTATATGTTGGATATGTAAGAGCTCATACACATGATGTTAGGGCATTGACAGTTGCTGTTCCAATCAGTCGTGAAGGTCAGTACAACATTTAGTTTGCATGCTTAATTTTGTCCAACATATTCTTGCGCATAAGTAATTGTTTGCTCAAGATTTTAACAGATGCATCTGTTCCCTCTTTTTGTCATTGATTTAGTTTTGTATTTCTGTTTGCTTTTTTTCCCCTCAAATACAGATCTTTTACCTGATGAAAAGGTGAAAAGAATCCGTACTAGAAGGCAAATTGATTTTAGTTATCATAAGTGGGCCCATCTGGGGGTTCCTATGCTCATCTCTGCTGGTGATGACACAAAGCTGTTTGCCTATTCTGCCAAGGAATTCACCAAGTTCTCTCCACATGATATTTGCCCTGCACCACAGAGACTTCCTATTCAATTGGTTCTTAATACTGTCTTTGACCAGAAGTCTTTGCTTCTGATTCAAGGATCTAATTGGTTAGATGTACTGTGTGTTCGTACAAAAAGTGGAAATGTGCAAGATAACTGTCCTGGCCCTTCTAGAGGTCATGCAAATACAGACCTGCTAGCTCGAATCAACACTAAGGCCTCTAGGAAGATAGTGTGCAGCACCATTTCTAATGCAGGGACACTATTTGCTTATTCAGATCATGTTAAACCCAATCTTTTTGAGTTGAAAAAGCTTAGTGGAGGAACTGCATGGATGGTTAATAAGAAGCAACTTCCTCGGAAATTACCATTTGCACATTGCATGGTTTTTAGTTCTGATTCTTCACGCTTGATGATAGCAGGGCATGACCGAAGAATATATGTAAGCCATTTCTTTTTCTAATTTTCATTGTTTTTGTTTTAACTAGTTTTATATGTGCATTGGAACAAATGATGAGCTTCTAATATTTATATGATTTAGAAGTTATTTTTTGTGGCATATGGCTCAGAATATTCTAGGTTTCAGAGTTCTCCTTGCCTGGTGTATTATTATCCATTGCATAATCAACATGGAAAAACTTTTAAAAACGTGTTAAAATTATTAGTCTTCATCTGATTGTATTCTGACTTGCAGGCATGTTGTTATGTATGGAGGTTGCAATTAATTACAATTTAAGCTTTAGTTTTCTCCCATGTGTTTATGTGTGTTACTTACGGTGCTTGAGAGCTGCTTTGGTGGCTGCTATATGTCCATGACTAGGCTGCTGATAACTGAACTGTTTTATTTTACTTTTCCATTTGGACTCTGATGGTTTATACCATTTTGCATTTACTATGTTGTTAGTAGAAACATTGTAAATTTGTTGCTGTAAATATGATTAATGTCTTGAAGTGGAGGCTAGTGCATTAGCATGAGATTTTGTTCCTTGACCGAGTATTATATTAGATTGAAAAATGAGCTTCGAGGGTTCATAAGGTATTTAGATATTGAGAAACATTGGGCTTAGTTCAAATATCCTCTTTCTTAGTTGTGCTGTTTTTGCAGGTCGTTGATGTGGGCAGTTCTGAATTAGTTCATACCTTTATACCTCGACGTGAAGAAGATGATGAAGAATTACCACCAAGTGAGCCGCCAATTACAAAAATGTTTACCAGTGGTGATGGGCAGTGGCTGGCCGCCATCAATTGCTTCGGAGATGTATATGTATTTAATCTGGAGACACAAAGGTAAGAATATGTACTTCTATAACATCTTTATTAGATGGCTACAATAATTTATCTGCAATGATACTCAGATTGTTCTCGTCTATTCGTTTGGAACCAAGAACAACTAGAGTCTTCAACAATTTCTTTTAAACAACACTAGAATGAAGAATTTCTATCCATCGAGTTTTCTAATTGGGTGATGTATGATATGTTCCGTGGTAATCCTGATTAAATTCCACAAGTTCTGATTGAAGGCTCATTTGTACACAGATGCAAGTTACTAACCAAGAAATGGCTTTTGTGGAGTTTGAGATTTTGTGTTGCTTTTGATTTCATCGATACATTTTTTTCTTAAGTAAGTTTGGAAGAATTATTTGATTGGAAAAAGAATTATGAGATTGTGAAGCTTTGTTCAACTTAATCATTGAAATTTCAGAATCGGCAATTGCTACAGAATTATCTCATGAATATCATGCTAGATATTGTCATTCTTTTGCTTGATTTCCTCAACCGTGTTTTTGTGGAACAGGCAACATTGGTTTATATCAAGATTGGATGGTGCCTCTGTTACAGCTGGTGGGTTTCCTCCTCAACATAACAGTGTTCTTGTAATCACAACCTCTTCAAACCAGGTCTATGCATTTGATGTGGAGGCCAAGCAGTTGGGAGAATGGTCAATGCGGCATACATTTGTTCTGCCTAAGAGGTACCAAGAATTTCCAGGAGAAGTAATTGGGCTCTCATTCTTGCCTCGATCAAATCCTCCCTCTGTTATTATTTACAGTGCCAGGTACTTTCATTCAAAGATGTGATTGCTTGAAGTTCATATTATAACCGTTTCTTCTAGGATTACAGGGGATGGGAATACAATCATCTAAGTATAATTTCTCCTGTTTGCAAGGTTGCATTTTCAGTGGTACTGACAAAATTTGTTCCTGGTGTTAGGGCAATGTGTTTGATAAACTTTGGGATGCCAGTGGATCGAGAGGAGGAAAATGACTTGGTAAATGGTCAACATTCTCCGTTGAAGAAGTTGCGTGGTAGTCTTGTCAATGGAAGATTGAAACGTAAGTTAAAAGAATGTCAAACAGAGGTTAGACACCATAGAAATTTTGAATTTATTCCGTTCAGAGATCCCGTTCTGTTTATTGGAAACCTTTCAGAAAAGTCTATCTTGATCATAGACAAACCATGGATGGATGTGGTCAAATCATTTGATGCCCCTCCCGTCCACAGACACATATATGGGACATAATTGCTACGTTGATGATGGTGGTTGTATACAGCCTTTTATCGGCCCATCGGCGTATACGTGGCAAATTGATCCCACAGTTTTGACATCACCTTTTGAGTTTTTCTTTTCATACTAGAAAATGGGTGTGGTGAGTTGAGGAGTGGGGGGGTTTTGGGCATCATCCAAAGCATGTTTGTCAATTGTATTCCTAAAAATAATTATTGACTTTGTTTAAAGTAGCAATTTTTTTTTTGTTTTACTAAATTTGTCACTTTCAAGTGCTTCAAGTGCTTTGATTCAATCAAGTAGTAAAATCTCTTTAGATCTTTCATTCTCTTCTTTTCTCTCCAATAATATGAATTCTCCATTCAGCCTGGTTTTGAGTATATAACTGTAGCAATTACTACCCACCTGCCTACAACTGAAGATCTCGTTTACCGCTAGACATGAGGCTACCTGGTCGCTGTGTTCTAAAATTGCAGGTTTGGGTTTTGTTGGAATATTGTAGGGTGATAGTTCCTTGTGGTTAATTACATCATGACATGTTTTACTTTATATTTATAGTTAAGACGATACTTTCTCCGTTCTAAAAAGATGTATCCGATCTTTGTTTGCAAGTGTGATCGGTTTCTCCATGAAGGACTCGGTTTTTCTTATGAGGTAGTTGATAATAGATAGTTGGATCCGTCCGATTCTCTTCGAGTTAAGCAAAAAGGAGAATGTATACATTCTCATCTACATCAGCAAAATTAAGAGAAGCAAAAATGATTGAAGCTTGAAGATAAGGATGTAAATCACTTGAGAATTGAATTGTTTAAATTTTTGATGTATCTAAGTTTAAACGAGTTTAATTGAGCTTTAAACAGTTTAATAAATATAAATTATAATATATTTTTTTATTAAAAAATAAAAAATTATTAATAAAAATATTATATTTCAAAAGTATTTATAATTTTTTATAATGATTAAAATTAATTTTTTATATTTATATGATTATAAATTTATAAATTATATATTTAAAATTAAATTATTTTATATAAATTAATGAGTTAGTTTATGAATTTTTTATTGAGTTGGTTTATGAGCTTAAACAAGTTAAACATTATCTAGTTTGAATTTGGTTTATTTATTTATTAAATCGAATTTTGAATCGTTTGCAATTCTACTTAACGGAATTCAACCCAATTTTTGCATGGATGATATGATGCTGTATTTCATTTAATCAACCCATTGATACAAATACATACATTTTTTAAAAAAATATTTAATAAAAATGCTTTTTTTGGTAAGACTACCTCATTTAACTTTTAAAATTTTATTTTTTAAAATAAGATTATAAAAAAAGAGTGCATCAATTTGCTTGGTAATTCATAAAATAATTCACAAAATAAGTGTTAGATTAATTTTGTATTAATCATTATATTGAAAATTTAGTATCCTTTGAAAAAAATTCAATAATTCACATGAAATATAATTGGTATTGATACACCAAATATTTTAAAAATGTTATTTTTCATTATTACATAAATAAAATATTAACAAACAAAATTCATTTAAATAATTTTTATTGTTTTTGATATTTTCTCTAACTTTATATGTATATCTATTAAAGATTCTTTTTTAAAAGTATGATTAATTATATTATTTTTTAAAAATTATTAATATATGAATAATTAACATCTAAATATATATAATTATAACATGATTAAATTTTAATTGAATTACATCATATTAATTGATAAAGTCAAAAGAGAATCTCAATTCCATACGCAAAAATATTTGGGAGGAATCTTAGGACCGCAATCTGAGCCACATGATATAAGTTAAAAAAATCTCTCTTCATTTCAACATATGACCCAATGAATGAATAAGAAAATAATATATTTAAAATATTATTATCAAGAAAGAAGACCATCTTTATTCATATTTAAAGGTTGGTTGGGATCCAATCCTTGCTTTCTACTCATATATTTTTTAATATTCATATGTTGGTTCTTTCTGTGTTTCGTATATGATATATAAATATCTACTACTGTTATGATATATATATATATATATATGATATGGTATTTATGTATTTGTCATGACATTTTCCCTGTCACTTCTAATTTCAAAAACACAAATTATATAGATACTGCAAGCTTAAGTTTCACTAGCAAACATTGAAAATCAGATTAAAAAATTTGCACGTCATTGCATTGGAGCCTGGATAAAATCAACAATGGATCTTCCAAATCAATTCAATTATTAAAAAAAACCAAGTTCAAGATGGATGCTTTGGATGTTAACTGATCTGGGTTGTCCGAGTTGATGGTGTCGCACTCTGTTCTTTCATCGGAATTTTTGTCTCTCTCTCTTAAAAGAAGTTGAAGCTTTTTGATTCCTTATAATGGTGTAGGCTAATACAAAGGGTAACTGAAGGAACCATCCAAGCATGTCCAAGTTTTATGTGATTTCTTTACTTTTATCAGTGATTCTTAATCTTTCATTAATTTCTGATTGGTTTAATGGAAGTAGAAGTAGTGGATGGAATCTGAGTTGGAGCAGAAAAGCAGCAGGCGAAGCTGAGATAGCTGCTTCTATCTCATGCTCAGGTCATGGAAGAGTCTTCTTGGATGGTCTGGTTCTTGGTGAAAACCAAGTACCAGTTTGTGAATGTAATACTTGCTATGGAGGTCATGATTGCTCCAAGCTTGATCCTTATTGCTTTGCCAATGCTGATGGGTACTCATATATCCTTGTCCCTCTCCTTGCTTTTACTTATTTCACAGGGAAATAGATAATCTAGATTATTCTTCAAGTAATATATACATGAGTTTTCTGCTGTTATGGAGACTGATATTTGCAGCATTACAGCGGGGATCCGTTATTCCTGGAGCCCTTTTGGGTAGAGCATGCAGCAGGCAGTGCAGTTGTGGTGGCAGGATGGCATCGGATGAGCTACTCATTCGGTACTGCAGGAAATACCATCTCGCCGGAGCTCGAAAAACACATCTGCAGGCTCCACTCTGCCGTCGGAAATGCAGTGACACAAGATAGATACATAGTTTTTGGTGCAGGTTCAACCCAACTCATTAACGCCGCTGTTCATGCCTTTTCCCCTCGTAACTCCTCCCAATCCCCCACCAGAGTTGTGGCTTCTATCCCCTTTTATCCGGTCAGTAATACTCCTTTTGAGCTGTCATGCATGGAATTGGGTCTAACTTTATCTAGTTTAAACTAATACTGCGTACAACTATAGCTATAACGAGTTTATACAAAATCAATTGATCTGTAATAACTTTAAAATATATAGTTTATAAACAACTTGATTCATCTGCGATTATACCATTTCTTTTGTTCTTTTCTCGAGTCGCTAGAGTTGGTTATTGAATCATGATGATGATGAAACCTTTACAGATTTATGACCAGCAGACGGACTTTTTCCGGTCGGTGGATTACAAATTTGGAGGAGATACTTCATTATGGATTAACAACTCTGATACAAGCACGGAGGTGATTGAGTTCGTAACCTCACCTAATAATCCAGACGGACAGCTGAAGAAGGCAGTTCTTCAGGGCCCCAACGTCAAAATAGTTCATGATCATGCTTATTTCTGGCCACATTTCACGGCAATTCCTGCTCCAGCTGATGGAGATATGGTCATATTTTCACTTTCCAAGTTCACAGGCCACGCTGGCTCCAGATTTGGGTATGAACATAACTCTTAAGGGCTCGTTTGGGCATATCCATACCATACAAACTACAGACGGCGTGATGTTTGGTTGGCATTGAATTGATATATGCAGGTGGGCAGTGATAAAGGATGAGGCCATCTATCAAACAATGCTAAAATATTTGCAGTATAATACAATGGGAGTTTCAAGAGACACTCAGCTGCGAGCTCTGAAGCTCATCAAACTGGTGCTTGAGGATGGCGGAAATGCCCTGTTTAAATTTGGATACCAGACGATGAAGAAACGTTGGGGAAGATTGAGCAACGTTTTCTCAACCTCGAACCGCTTCTCACTGCAGGAAATACCTCCCCAATACTGCACTTTTAACAAGAAACTCAGACATGCTTCACCTGGTAATCTATAAGCTATTTCATTATGATTTATAAGATTATAGAGAAATTTTTATGATTTGGGTTCATTATATTATGTAATGATATAATAATACATATCAATTTTTATTAAATATCAAACATTCATTGATTTTATTTTAATAGTGTCTAATTATTATTAATTGTTAATATATAAATAATAATTATGAATGTTTAATATTTAATGAAAATTAACAAGTATCATTATTATGTCATTAATGAATCCATAATCTTACATGATATACTTGAACCATCTAAGAATTTTTCCAAAATTACAAGATAAATAATTTGTATGCAATCCATAAATACCATATAAAATTAATAGATTTGACTTTCATATCGGCAATTCATAAAACAAATCAAATCGTGTTGATGTTGACTTGCTAACACCCATCATATATTTCTTCAGGAAGTTATTTGATGTTATTTTCTGAACTTGGTACAGCTTATGCATGGGTGAAATGTGAGAGAGAAGAGGACGGAGATTGCTATGCAGTGCTCCAAAGAGGCAATATCACCGGTCGTCGGGGCAGCAAGTTTCATGTCGGAGATCGTTATGTGCGTCTAAGCCTCATCAGAAGGCAAGATGATTTCGATTTGTTGCTTCATAAACTTGACCAACTTGTCTCCGGGGAAAATGGTTACAAAAGCATTTGAACATCTAATATGCATGTATGTATATACATATATATATATATATATATATATGTATATATATATGCATATTATTGAATAAAAGTCATGTCTATTGACCTCTCCATTCTAAATGTGATTATATTATTATTGGATAGGAAACATAAGTATTGAATATTACATTACCTTTTCAGGGTGAGGAAGAAAAAAAATTCAAATTTGATATGAATTTGTATTTGATTCTTAGAATGACTAATAACGATCTAATGTGATAAAAATGAAACATAATTTTTGATTTCGACTAACTGCTTCCCATGTATTATGTCTCTACATTAGTTCCCGCTTTTATTTCTCATGTCATACAATAATAATAATAATAATCAAAATAATATTTTTAAATAATAATAATAATAATAATAATAATAATAATAATAATATTAATATTAATATTAATATTAAAATGTGACATCCGGAACCGAGTAGTGCGGGGAGTGAACACCGGTGCCAGAAAGAGCATGGACAAGAAGCGGCTCCTGATAGGTAGAAGGGCACATGAATGAACTGATCCCACACCCGAAGAAGAGGGATCTTGAGACTGCGTAAGGATGGGGTTGCATAGTTGATCGATTTCGAGATTGTATAAGTATGAGACTGTGCAATCCAGAATAACTTAAGTACTTAAAAACTCCATAGTTAAACGTGCTTAGTTTGGAACAATTATAGGATGAGTGATCTCCTAAGATTGTTATATAAAAACACTACCAATCATTTCTTAATAATAATAATAATAATTACATAAATAACAATTTTAATTACAACTACTAATAGTATATAAAGCATAATAATAAGTATATTAGTAATAAATAATTATACTAAATAATACATAATTATAAGTAATAATAATAATAATAATAATAATAATAATAATTATTATTATTATTATTATTATTAATACAAAACTATGAATATCATCTAATATTAAATATTACTTTATTATAAATATTAAATATATCACCCGTCAATTTTATACACATTACAAAATAATAATATAAATTATTATTATTTATAATAATAATTTATAAATTATTATTAATAATTATATCTAATCATTAATATTGCTATCATCATTATTATCATTGGAGATGAGAGATGAGACAGAAAAATATAGAGTAATTGGTTATGATTTATTTTAGCGTTAAGTCAAGAATTGTCCACAGTCCATTCTATTTTTACCTGATGATCATCAATCATTTTGATGGTCAAATATAAATTTATATCAAATCTAAATTTTTTTTATTTCACACCAAAAAGGTAATATCCAATACTTTTTACCCTAAATTGAGAAATTGTCAAGTCTCGTTCATCATAAAAAATGATTTTATAAAAATGAGCACATCATTGAGTAGATATCAAAAATAATTTCATATTGAATTTCAAATGAAAATATAAAATATATGCATGTTAATGGACAACAAACTAAAATGCTAAGTTCAAATCAATGATAAAGATAGGAGAAAGTAATCATACATGAATTAAAAGTATAGTATACACGTTGATTGATAAAAGCAATTAGAATGAAACTGAAATCTTATATGAAGGTAACTTTACTAGATTCATATGACAAACTTTACATTTATTCCAAAAAAAACAGATTCAACATTATCAGAAATTACAACATGTTGTGATTAATTAACAGAGAAGCATTTTCTTTTTAATATATCTAGAAGAAGAAACTGATAAACAGCAGCAGGATGTAGTAATTGACAGAGCAACAAAATCACGTAGATTACTAGCGACGATACCATCTTGAATTAGCATGATGATCTTCTCCATACGAATTGCTTCGCAAGGTACATTGATTAGCCCATCACCAGGTAATCCATATTCTTCTTTAGATGATTTTAACAGTTCTCTGAACATCTCATTTTTAAGATACATTAATGGAATCATAAATCGCCTTTGATCTGCTGTGTACACTACAAAATGACCCTCATCAGCAAGCAACGAGTTTCTCTTCCTGGTTCTTGCCAAACGAACCCCCATTCCTCTCCTCTTATTAATGATGATGGATGCTTGAATATCATGGTGTTGCAAAAAATATTATGCATTTATTTTATAAGGGTTTTATCAGTAGAAGCTATTTTCTCTTCTAATTTATTTCTGTCTGTAGAAAGAAAATGATGAAAATATTATATATTTTCTCTTGTTTTTTATTCATTCACTTGTATTGTATTTATACATATTTCTCTATCATACGTGTACAACACAACTGTATAAGGAAAAAGAAAATGTTGCCATTTTACTTGGTTCTAAAATCATCTTCCTTCGTTGGTATTTTCATCTTCCCCATACCTTTTCTGTTACTTATTCACTTTTCTCCAACCCTCCATTAGTTGGCTTTTCTGTTTATCCCAAAACGCTCCCATCCTCTCTCATCTGATCGATTTTTCTTGTTGTAACCAATATTCCCTTCATTTCTCTTTCATCGTTGTTTCTAACACTCCCCTCACAAGTTAAAACGAGATTTGTAAATGCCAGTTTAAGCTTGTTTAACAACTCTTTGAACTTCGTTGCTCCTAATGATTTTGTCATCAGATCTACAATCTGTTCAATAGTTTGAACATATACTGTCTTGATTAGCCCTTCTTGTATACTGTTCCTAACCACATGGTAGTCTATCTCGATGTGTTTTATTCGCTCATGAAACACCAGATTCTCATCGATGTAAATCGCGGCCTTGTTATCTTAGTGAAGGGAAATCAGTATGCTTACTGGGATCTTAATATCTCTTAATAGGTACGTTATCCACTTTATCTCACAAACTGCTTTGGCTATACTCCTATATTTTACTTCTGCCAATGACCTGCTCATACTTTTTTATTTCTTTTGTTTTCCAGGATATCAAGGCCTTTCCGAGAAAAATACAAAAACCAATCAGAGACTTTTGAGTGATTTTACATGCGGCCCAATCTACATCATAATAGGCAGTGAGCTATGCTTGTTGATCCACTGGAAAATATAACCTATTTTTTGTACATCCCTTTAAGTACCGTATCACATGCAGCGCTGCTGCTAATTAATCTTGTTGTAGTGCTTGCATATATTGGCTTAGTTGCTGTGTTGCATGGCTGATATCTGGCCTAGTTAGTCCAAGATATAATAATTTTCCTACCAGGCGTCTGTAACGCTCAGGGTCTTCCAATAGAGCACTTTCATAATTATCAAGCCTATTTTTGCTTAGGAAAGGAAAAGTGGTGACCTTTGAATCTGTTAGTCTTGTTTCTTCTATCAGATCTCTTACATATTTCTGTTGATTGACAAACATTCCACTTTCTAATATTGAGATCTCTAAACCCAAAAAATACCTCACAAGTTCCAAATCCTTTATGGTGAATTTGCATTGCAAGAATTCCTTGACAACCTTAATTCCTGGCAATGAGGGTCCTGTAACAAGAATATCATCCAAGTATGCTATTAAGATCAAAAAATTCTCCCCTGGTTTGAAAGTAAAAAGACATGTATCTGTTTATGACTGTATGAATCCGTAGTCTATTAGATTCTTTTTTAGTTCTATATTCTAGACTTTACCAGCTTGCTTTAAACTGTACAAGCTTTTGACTAATTTGTACACTTCTCCTTTGTCTGTCTTAAGGTAGCCTTCTGGTGGAACCATGTACACTTGCTCCTCTAAATGCCCATGCAAATAGGCCTTATTTATGACGAGCTGATGTATATACCACTACCATGAGGCTGCTAAAGCTATGATGACTTGTACAATAACCAGCTTCATGACGGGGGAGAAACAGTCATGGTAACCAGCTGCATTATATTTAACCTTGTAGATCCATTTTGAGTCTATTGCTCTCTTTTCTACAGGCAGAGTTATCAGTTCCCAAGTTTTATTTTCTTCTAATGCCTTTAACTCACTCTACATTGCATGCACCCATTTCTCATTTTTAATTACCTCTTTGAAATTAGTTGGTTCCTGTACAGTATATACAGAAGCTATGAAATGAAGATGATCTTGTGAGAATGTGGGTGAATTTATAAATGGTGAAGTCTCTATTATTGCCACAAAATCACTTAACCAATTTGGTCTATGTCTTTCTCGTATGCTACGCCTTAGGTCATGTCTCTCTGCATTATTTTCTATATGTGGATGTGAGTTTTCTTCTGTTATGGCTATCTGTGGGATTAGAAGTGGGGTTTCATCTGGTGTATTTGTGTTTAGATGTTTGAAAGGGTATATGTCTTCATAAAATTTTACATCTCTAGATATTATGCATGCTGATCTTTGAGGTCATACACTCTATAGCCTTTATATCCACTAGTAAGTCCTAAGAACATACACTTTATAGCTCTGTTAGAAAATTTGGTTTTATTTGGGCCGATGTTTGATGCAAAACACATACTCCCAAAGGTTCTGAAATTTTCATACTCTGGTTTTTTTCCTGTTAATCTCTCATATGGTGTTTCCTACTCTAGTATGATGGTAGGTAAGACATTTGTTATTTGTGTTACATATAAAATAGACTCACTCCAAAACCTGATAGGTAGGTTGGATTGTTTTATGATAACTTTGGTAACCTGTAATAAATGTCTGTGTTTTCGCTCAACTATACCGTTTTGTTGGGGGGTATATGGACAACTATATTGGTGTTTAATTCTTTTTGTATCAAGGAAGCTTTGGATATCATGATTGGTAAATTCTATTCCATTATCTGACCTAATACTTTTGACTCTTTTGGAAAATTGGTTTTATACTAAGGAGATGAAATTTTTGAGGGCCTGGTTAACATTTTGTTTATCTTTCAGAATGTAGGTCCAAGTGGCTCTGCTAAAATCATTTATAATGGTTAGGAAATACATAGCACCAGTAATGGATTTGACACTATACGAGCCCCAAAGATCAACATGTAATAATTCTAATGAAGTATTACTGTTTGATTGAGATTTTTGAAATGGTCTTCTACTCTGTTTATATAAATGACAGATCTCACAATCATTTGAAAAAGAGGTATCTTAACATGATAGTTCATTAATATGCATTAGTTTCTCCTTTGATACATATCCAAGTCTTTTATGCCACAGTGATGAATATGATCTTTGCATAACTTTATTACATGATTCAATTTTTGTCACACCCCGACCCAAGACCCAAGGGGTGATGACATGATCCCGTAGCATAACCATCGCTTTCCCGTCTCAGGAAAATAATAATTATACTACAAGGGATTTTAAACTCTAATGCTCGTATAAAAATCCAATAACAGAAAGAGATATAAATAAATACAAAACCCTGGATATATACATGGATTCTTATACAATACATTTAGTATACTACCAAATACTACAAATATAAAGGAATATGCACAAATACACAAGCCGCAGGAGTCCATCCAGAAGTCCAAGACACGAACCAGCTGCTGTACCATTAATCCCGGTGCTCACCCTTTGAACTCGGGCCTACGTTCATTAAATGATAAACGCTGAGAATAATCTTAGTGGTGCTAGGAACATACAACACGTAACACATATACGTAAGTCAATTCACACGGCATACAACCAAGCATACGGTATACAGCCAATCACACGGCACACTGCCCGAACATTAGTATCACAAGCAATACTGACAATCTCTGCCTAATCACACAATCATGAATGCTCCATAATACTATGCACTCGCCCTCGGTTTGGTGCCTCTCGCACTCTTTTTTAGGAGCATCTCACACCCGTATCATATCAATTAATGCTGGTACCTCTCACACCAGTAGGAGCATCTCACCCCCTAATTGATAGATACCGGTACATCTCGTACCTTCATATCGCCACCCTTATTTCATCCCCTCACTATGCTATGCTATGCCATCATTCATAATGCATGAACAAGCCACATAACAACCTGACAAGCCAAACATCCAATAATCACAAGGCACGTTCCTTCCCGGAACCAAGAGCCACACATACGTTCTTTCTCGGAACCAATAAACACACGATACGTTCTTTCTCGGAACCAATAAACACACTATACATTCCTTCTCGGAACCCAGAGCCACAATCACAAGCACACAACATACAAACAGGCTCAATCATAGGGAACTCAATCCCCGAACAACATTTTTAGGCCTTACAGGGCCGTTGAACCACTCAACAAGCAGAAATAATAGATAGCTAGCACAAACTTGGAGGAAGGAGACTGCTATCACAAGCCCGTACTCCCGGTTCTAACAAGCTCTAGCCTCAACTCCATGCTCTCACACTATCCCGGTGCTTAGACGTCCTTCTACGGGTATTTTCTAGGGTTTTGGGATGTTTAGAAGGGTTTAGGGTGAAAGAACATAAGGAAAAAGGCTTATATTTATCTGTTAGAAAGCCCAACTTAAGTCGCGTATGGCCGTACCACTACCCGTACGCCTGTACCAACCTAAAAAAAGCCTGATAAACCTAACTTCCTACGAGGGACGGTACGCCCGTACGTCCACAACTCTCCTGACAAACCTAAATTCCTGCGAGTACACGTACGGTCGGACCACTCCTTGGTACGCCCGTACGGCCTCCAGGAGCTCTAGACCCCTGACTTCCCCTGCTCGGTATGTCACATCCATAGTTATAGCATTCTTACGTGGTTGCATTTTATGTATGACGTAGAATGATTGAATGAATGATGCATGAAATGCATGAATGCATAATGATATTATGGATACTTAAAAGTGCAATATATAGGTGAAAAGTAATGTTTATGCATGGTATAAATGTTATATGATGAGAAAGTATATATTAGAATGTATATGAGAAAGTATAAATGAAGGTAGAATTAAAAATACGTTAAGCT
>CANYBF010511001.1:0-21716 GCA_948192965.1 Dalechampia spathulata
GCGGAAGAGAAACTTTAGTGGCAGCAGCAGGACTATCTACGCTCGTGTGGTATTTTATCTTATGGACTTCTTAAGGTTTATAATCGTGCAAGATTTTAAATAAGTACTTTGGCAGTACATCAAACATGGATATAATATAAACTTGTAATAATGTGTGTATCAATATGATGCTAAATATGGTTTGTAAGAAAAAAGAATGTTTATAGAACCAGGGATTTAAAGGATATATATATTTATTATCTGTTATAAAAATAAAAAATAAAAATTAAAAAATTTCCGCACTTGGCAGAAAAGTATGGAATCCCTTGTTGGATGATTATTAAATTTTCTTAATGGGAATTGGTAATCATTCGACGGGAGCATGTTACGCAGCCAGAAGACGTGACAATGTTAAGATGATGCAGTGGCTAATAGCTAATATCACCCATTTGACTGAATGTTTGCCATGCTATAACATTGTAGTGGAGTCTGCTAGCCCTAGGTTAAAGGAGGGTCAGATTGAAGATGATCATGATGAGCAATGATTCGATGCTAATCTCTATAGTGCTCTGTTGCATCTCTTAATTTTTGTATTAAGATAAAAGAGTGGGGTTGTACGGCCTTGCATGGCTTCCACTTAGTACACTTGGGTTGCGGTGTGTAAACATTGAACATCATCGGATGCTGAGATATTGTATATTTTGAGTTCTAATAATGAAGCAATGTCATTTGCTACTTTTATTCCTTTGCTAGAATATTATGCATTATGTTCCACTATCAAAACATGACTCATCTATCTTCCATGTAAGAGTAGGTAGATAATGACTCAACAATCACTTTTTACTTTTTGTACCTTTTCTTGCTAGTGGGATGATACTGAGTGGAGCCAATTGAGTGAGTTTGGACTCTAATACCTAAAGACGTTTCAGCAGGTCTCCATCAATTTTGCTTTTCTAGATGCTACCATGTAGGTTTTTAATTTAGACACATCAAGCTGTGTCTGATGTATGAGGAGTTCATTGCTATTTTTGGAGTCTCATGCAGTATGATGATGATGCTAACGATGCCAGTGTCTACTAGAGAGGTGATTCCCGATCTAATCATGGTGTTAGACATCAACCCTACTGTGAGCGCCGGTTTCTGCCAGACCCCAGAGTGAGGCTTGCGATGCTCACGGACTGGGGACTGTACTTAGAGCAAAAGAAAACTCTTCTTGAGGGGTTACCCCGAGGAATGATACGGACTTGAAAGAGTCACAAGGAGTCACCAGATGGTTTCGGATTGGTCCAACTGACCCATAGCATGAGTGCTAGTTAAACCCTTCAGAGATTGGGTTCGAGTGGTGGAGATCCATTTCTATGAGTTTCTAAAATTGATTTTACCATTATAGTTGGAATTAATTATCCTAAGCAGGAAAGCATACGAGCATATATGTAAGCACACAGTGTGACATGCGATTTGGCATTGTACGGTTGTACGTAGAATGACATATAATGCTATATGGCATTTGGATGGCATGGCATGCAAAGTAAAAATAACATGGCATATGCATGACATGTGAATGTGAATGACATATTATATGCATGACATGGTAACTTAGCATGATATTTAAGCATATAATCATGACAAATAGCATGTATAGCATAATACATTAGTGTTTTTGGATCGTATTGGCGTTACAGAATGTATGGTGTATGCATGGCATATAAAGTGAGTGGCATGGCATATGCATGACATGCAAGATGGATGACATGGCATATGCATGGAATGTGGAATTAATGACATACCATATGCATGAAATGTGAGGGAAATGACGTATTATATGCATGACATGTGAGGTGATGTAAAACATAGTATACAAATGACATGTAGTGTGGATGACATACCATCGTGATGACATAATAAGATGACATATCATATGTATGACATGACATAATAATAATATCATAATAACATGGCATATGTATGACATGTAAGATGAATGACATGGTATATGCATGACATGTGGAGTGAATGACATGGCATATGCATGACATGTGAAATGAATGACATACCATATGGATGATATGATATAGCAATATATATGTGTAATGGCATGACATAGAATAGTGATGTGTATGTGAATTTGTATTCAACATGGCATTTAGCATGGCATACAACATGACATGGTAGATATGGCATTGTATAATGGCATATGTCATGATGATAGCATGCGATACGGCTTGGCATGGCATATAGCATGGCAAGTTGCATGTATTACGTTGCATATTGGCATATGTTAGCATATTTGAGTTGTATTGGCATACAAGATAATATATGTTATGGTATGGCATATGCATGGCATGGCATAGAAGTGTATGATGTGGCATGTGACATGATATGGCATATATATTATGGTAAATATAATAAACCATCCATGAATAAAAATATAGAGGCCGGTGAAAGGGATCGAAGGAGATAGGGGATACACACGAGATTTTAGAGGGAATTATTACAAAACAATGAATAATTCTATCCTATTACATAAATCTCCATGCATACAATGTCTTTGGGACGTTAAGTAACATCCCCTCCTCCTCGAGTATTTTTTCACCTCGGGTAGCACAAGCCAAAAAATGCACGAATGATAAATATGCAAAATAAACACAATAAATTCATTAGTAGCAAATGAATTTAGGATTTATTTGACTAGTCCAATGCTATGTGAAATCATGAACCAATAGTCAAAATCTAGCAATTATTTGGCAACAATGACATGAATTAACACGAGTCAGATCGTGAAAAGTAATAAAAATAAAAATAATTTTAAGCAAAATTATTTTTATTTGATTATGGAAAATCAAATGAGAGTGCTAACATCACTTGGAGCAATTGAAGATAGCCACTCAACCAATTTGAATCCAATCCTTTCAAAAATCACATTTTTAACGAGTTAAATCGGCATTTAATCGTAGAAAATCAATTCTAAGGCCAAAATTAATTAAATATAATTAATTTATGATAGATCCAATACACTTGAGCTACTTTGAAGCATCAAATGTTACTAGAAAAATCAAAATTGGTTTGAAAGTGATAGAAAAACATGATTTTTGGAAAATTTTCCAGGGAACATGCGACACATGTCAGGCTATGTGCGCCACACATAGGCTGTGTATGGTGCACATAACATGACATGTGGTACACATAGCATGTTGATCTACAAGAAAATCAAATTTGTTAGTACAGAAATGATCTACAGACAAAAACACATAACTTTAATGAAGATAGTACCTCATTTTGAGCTCAGGTCGGCCTCCTTTTTGTAATCCAAACAAATAATTGGGTAATTATCTTGAATAATCAATTTTAATGCTTAAATCAATTAGATTTGAGCAATATTTGATAGATCCAGAACCCTAAAAACATGGACAAGCCTATAGAGTTGATGGAAAAATCAGATCCAAAGTGAAATAGATGAAAAATGGGAGTTTTCTAGAAAATCAAAGGCCTATATGTGCAGCATATAGGCCTATATGTGCCACATATAGGCTAGATATGGCACATATAGGGGTATATGTGGCACATATAGCAGTGAAAATAGAGAGAAAATGGAGTTTTTAAGCAAAAACCCGAGATCCAACCCTGATCTAGGCAGATCTAGAGCTGAAAATGTATTTTTGCATCCAACAAAAGAAAAATAATTTTAAGGTTAAAATTATTATAGATCTGTGAAATATATGGTAGATCCAGAACACCAGAGGCATAGAGGGGCCTCAAATGTTGTTGGAAAGATCAGATCGGGTGAAAAACTGGAGTAAAACGGAAGAAAAATGACATTTTCTTTGAAATCTGGGGCCTATATGCACTGCATATAAGCCTATGTGCACTATACATAAGTTAGATGTGGCACATATAGCCTAGAAAATAGAGAAAAATAAAAGGTTTTTGAGAAAAACATAAAATTCGGTTCGGATCTAAGCATATCAAAGTTAGAAATCAGTTATTTTGAGTACCCAATAGCATGAGTAAATAAGAAAAACATAAGATTGAAGCCAATCATAAGAGAATCAAGCCAAAATTAAGCGATTTATGCAAAAACCCAAAAAAAAAGGAAGGAAATTGAAAATTTTCCTTTGAGCAGTAGGTTTTTTTCTTCAAATTCTTGCTTCCAAACATGCTTAAGGATTTAATTAATTAAGTGTTTAATTAATTTTAGAGGAATTTTGGCATAGTATGGCCTTGCTTTTTAGCAATTTTTTCATCTCCATCAGATGACCCCAAGCTCTATATTTATAAAGCCAAATTTAGGTTTGGTAAAATTGAAATTTTGGGTTCGGATGTTGAAAATTTTAAGGCTATGTGCGCAACACATAATGCTATGTGCGAAACATGTAGTGCTACATGCTGCACATATAGCATTTAGACCTATCACGTGGGGCCTATTGGGGTTGCATCGGGATGTGTGCCCCATGCCCCATAAGCATCATTTTATGTGCTAAGGCATTGTGTAACATGGTTCACATCCGGTTTGGTCCCGAGAAGGCTCTTGACCAAACGTCTTTTTATGCTATATGCTGCGCATATAGCATTTTGCCCCTATATGCGCCGCCTTACACAGGCAAAATGTAACATGAGCCATATATCAAATAAGCATCATTTGACATATTAAGACATTATGCAATGAGAATTTTTTCGGATTTGGTCCAAAAAGTGGGCCCCATCAAATGTCTTTTCTTTCAAATAGTGCATGCATGGTACTTTGCACCCTATGTGTATTTCACCTAGTATGGGTGAAATGTAACGTGTGTTACATGTCAAATATGCATCATTTGACATTCTAAAATGTTGTACTATGCAGAGCACGTTAGATTTGGTCCTGAAAGTAGGCCCCACCAAATGTCTTATTTTACTATATGTGTAGCACATAGTGCAATATGCTACGCATATAGCATTTTGCTCTTATGCACTCCACTTCGTACGAGCAAAATGTAATGCACTCCATATGTCAAATAAGCATCATTTGATATTCTAAGATGTTATGCTATGCAGAGCATGTTAGATTTGATCCTGAAAGTGGGCCCCACAAAACATCTTATTTTGCTACATGTGTAGCACATAGTGCTATATGCTACGCATATAGCATTTTCATGCTATGCGCTCCACCTCGTACAGGCAAAATGTAACATGCTCCGTATGTCATCAAAGATGCACTCGATATTCTAAGGGGTCGTGTAGCTTTAGCTCTCGCAAGTAGGCCTTGGTTGGTGGGCCCCATTAATGTCTCTTCTTGGGCATATAGTGCTACATGCCCAAAGCATAGCATTTTGCATGCTATGTGCTCTGCCTCTGATGGGCATAGTGCAGCTATAGGCACAGAATACGCGGAAAAGGCTAAAAAGGATAGTAGGCCCTACCAAATGTCATGGTAGGCCCTACCAACTGTAATATGCTTTATACACCCAGAACACTCAGAGAAAGCCAAAGAGGCATATATGCACTATCGGGGCTAATATCGGGGACCTGTACTAAGCCGAATCGACAAAAACCCGAAATCGCAGGTGGGTGAAAAGTCAAGGTCAACACCTACTATAGTGAGGTCAGTATTGACTATAGAGGGCTCTATAGATCTCTCTACTATCTTCCAACTATGCAATCACAAGTTTGTGACTACCCTTTCATGGCTGAGGGTAGTTGGATTTGCATTGCTAGCACAGTTTCTCTTTGTTGACCCATCCATGCATGGAGATCTGATGATTGGTCTGGTGATAAACAAGATGGAGCAGGGTTAGACCAATTTTTTTATGGTCATGGAAAAGATTATCCTTGGGCTGGATAGAGTGAGATGGGTCAGTCCGGATACCTCAGTGGTAGTTTGCTTATACTATAGATATAAATTCTAAATGGCCTTTGCAGGTTTCCAACTTAGAAAAATTGTATTTTGCACTAACTTTTGCATGAGTTACCTCTTGTAAGGTTTTTGGCTCATCAAGCTATTTGATTTTACTTTAGACCCTAAATTTACCTTAACTGCCCCCTTAGATTTTTAATTTGGTGGGTTACTCTAACTTTTGCATAAGTAGCCTTTTATAAATTTTTAAACTCAATAAGCTTTTATTTTTATTTTTATTTTTTATATTTTTATAGATATGGCTTCAGGAGAAACTGGAGATCTTGGCACCACTGGTAAGTGACCCATAGAGATATGCACCTTGTAGCTACATGAAGAGAGGCTACACCTTTGGTGAGGTAAGATAATGACATTCAATGGCTAGATCAAGTGGATAGGGATTTTCCACGAGAATGTGGTTAGATGGATCTGTCTCTTATGGTACATCCAGCATATGATGGTGAGGATGTATATTGATTGCATTCCATTGCTAGGATTCAAATGCTATACCCACTTTAGTCCCACCACAGTCTATTGTCAATACAACCACATATAGATTATCCTTTGATTGACAGAGTTATCTTGTTTCTTAGTGTATGTGGAGAGCATCTGGCCTTATTGTAGGATTGTACTAGTAAATATCCATAGAGCTGGATCCACTATAGATGATGAGTATAAGCTGTGGGTGTTGTACTACACTTAGATTTTTGTATTACATGAGATGTTTGATAACAAAATAGTGCTTTATGTTTATAACTTGTATTACTTATGGCTAAGTTATGAACATGTGTTACATTTGCATTAGTAAGATTAAAGCATTTATATGAGAAATATTAAAACTAGCATAGAAGTTCTAATATGCATCAGACTTAACCCTATTGCTAATTAGTTCTGTATGAGATTTTTTGATTAAATATTTTAACACTCTTCTTTTTCTTTTAAGAGCTCTAACTTTTGCATGAGTCATCCAAGTGGGTTTTCAACTCATTGAGTAATCACTTTTATTTCACATTAACTTTTGCATGAACTGCCTATGCAAGTTTTAGCTCACCATACGTTTACTTTTCTTTTTATTTTTTTCTTTTTACCTTTTACTTTAGATAAAATATTTCTTCAGCCAATCAAGGTTGACAAGTTTAAAAAACTCGTTATCCTCCAAGTCTAAAATGTGGACAACACCTTTACATAAAATCTTATTAACAAATAATGGGCCCTCCCAGTTTAGTATGAACTTCCTACGTGGGTCATGAATAGCTAGTCTCACTTACTTCAAAACCATATCACCTTCCTGTAAAACAATAGGCTTGAATTTTTTATTGATTGCATTAGGCTTGACTTTCTTATTGAATGCATTCACAATGCATTTCTTGTATAACTGTAGATGATAGAGAGCCTTCAACCACTCCTTATCAATGGTAACTAACTATTCATATCTAGCTTTCTTCTACTTGATTTTCAATAACTGAGCGTATAGGATAACCCGAAGTGACTTTAGCTCTACTTTAATTAGCAATATAGCTTCTGTCATATAAACCAAAGAATAGGGGTGGCACTCATAAGACTCCTTGTAGTGGTTTTGTAACCCTACAAAGCAAATGATAATTGCTCATGCTAATCCTGATAAGTTTGCACTATCTTTCATTATATCTATATCATTATACCTTCATTACTTCTACAAAATATCATGTTATGATGTGTGATGCATGACTTATGTTTTTATCATGTATACATATGCATAGTGTTATCTTAACATATATATATATATCATGTATCCAATAATCAAACATTAATTGAATATTCATAACATTACATAATGGTATACTTGTATCCATGAATCTCATTTATGAATAATTAATATTAGGCACAAACCTATTATAGCTTTGCCTTTATCGATATGTGAAGCAGGGGTAACAACTTTTTTATGTCCTTTATCTCTGATACATAATTTCCATTTCAAGTGAATTACATTAATATCTTGAATATATATATTTATAGATATAATGTTTATACATACCCTCTAAATTCATTGCATTTATATCTTCATAGAATGAACAACCTTGAGCTACATCATTAATTATCATACACATATGTCATTGTACATTTTGTTATCTTCTTTGTACTAAAAGCTTTATAACATCTCAGTTACCTATTGGTAGTTTTACTTTATTATCATCCATAATCAAGTTGAATTGATAGCATCAAGTATATAGATTAATAATGCACTATATAGCCTCGCTAACTCCATGAGAACCCTATCACATCCATACATACAACATCCTTTTATGCATATGTTATAGTGAATGATTGATCAATGCATGAATTGCATGAATGAGATATGATGAATGTGAAATGAAATGTATTACAAATAAAAGAATTCCATATGATATGTGTAAGACTCATTATTTTGATGATTGTATTTTGCAAAATCAATTAAAGTTAAATTAATTTAAAATGTTGAAACTGATAGTGGTACAGGCGTACGGGATCACGTACAGGCATACCACTGCTGTATTTTGTATGGTATGGCCATATTGTTGACCGTACCAACTCATTTCTATTTGACTTGTTAAAATTGAACTCGTTACGGCATACCGATTTAGGTGAGACTGTATCATATTTTATTCCTTGGCTTGTATGACTGCACAGGCTCATCATACCACATGTTAAAAGTTACCAAAAGCTTTATGTGAGCATACCAAGATGGTGGTACGGCAGTACCAACCTT
Organism: Dalechampia spathulata; assembly: GCA_948192965.1. Taxonomy (NCBI): domain Eukaryota; kingdom Viridiplantae; phylum Streptophyta; class Magnoliopsida; order Malpighiales; family Euphorbiaceae; genus Dalechampia; species Dalechampia spathulata. The sequence goes on from CANYBF010511001.1 coordinate 8,571, forward strand.
TTGGCCCTAAATGTGAATTATGTTTCAAGTAGTAGTATGGGTGTATAGGAACTCATATGGCCATACAAACATTTACAGAAAGATTTTAAATCTTTCTAATAGCTTTATTTTGACAATTTATTATAATCTAATAGATCTATTCTCTGTGTAGAGTTCTATATTATTGTGATAAGCTTTCTCAAGTCAGTAACTTTGCTAGAAACCTAATCTTACTTACTTTATGATTCTATCTCTCTCTTTCTCACTCTTTCAAAACCTAAGCTTTTGATTTGTAATCTTAGGTTGGTGTGTGATTAATGCTGGGGCATTATTGTTATAATTGAGAGTTGAATACTATGAGTTTGAATGTTATTGTAAAGGTTTGAGTGTGAGCCTTGAAAACACTAAGGATTGAATTCTTGTTGAAGAATTCAGTTATTGTATTGTTAATTGGTTTAGTGGAACCCTAAGTTGAGACTTAAGAGAAATGGATATAAGCAAAGAGTTATGCCAAACCGTTATAAATCGTACCTTGTGTTGTAGCATATTTTAGGATTTCATTTGGTATTAAAGCAAGGTGCTCATTTATGGATTATAATTAATGTTCTAGAGCTAAAGATCAATGGAAACTCAAGGTGTTGATAGTCAATTCTACACTAGACCACCCTTCTTTGATGGAACATATTACCCATATTGGAAGCATAAGATGGAAGTCTTCTTGGAAAGTGATGGAGTGGACTTGTTTAATTTGATTGAATGAGGGTTTTCTCCTTCAACAATCATAAATGAGGGTGTCATAACTCTTAAGCCTAAAGTAACTTAGACTAGAGAGGAACTCAAGGCAAATGCTTGGAATAAGAAGGCAATGAATATATTGTATTATGCCATTAGTCATGAGCAATATGGATGTGTTTCACATTATGTTATGGCTAAGCAAATTTAGGATGCCTTGGAGATATACCATAAAGGAACCAACCAAGTTAGAACTAAGAAGCAAATGATTTATGAATTTATCAATTTTATCAATCGATGTGCTACTTGGAAAGCTTCTTACTCATGAAATTACTCTCAAACAAGGAGTTGAAGAAGAAAAAAGGAGAGGAATAGCACTTAAAGCTTCAAAGGAAAATGATGCTTCTTCCATAAGTGAAGAAGAAATCGATGATGAAGTTGCCCTCCTTTTGAAAAGAGTAAAGAATGTTCTCATGAAAAAGAAGAAGTTTGAGAAGGATTTTAGGAAGCCATTTGAAGCAAGGAAGGACCAAAAAAAAAAGATACATTCAAGAGGGGTCTTGTAATTTGTTATGAACACAACAAGTAGGGACATATGAGGAATGAATGTCCTTGACTCAACAAGCCATTCAAGCCATTCAAAAAGAAGGCATTGAAAGCAACTTGGGATGATGATAGTGAGACTCATGATGATACATCCAGAGATGAAGGAACAACAAACCTTTGCTTCATGTCATTCATGGATGATGGAAAAGATGAGGTAACCACATCTTCACAATCTTATTATAGTAATAATAATGATGATGAAGAGAATGATGCATTAGAAGAACTTTTAGAAAAGTATGAACAATTAGCTAAGAGACACAAATCCCTTAAAAATAAGTTTGCATGTGCTTCAAAGGAGAAAAATGATTTACAACATGAACTTGTCTCTTGCAAAACTAAAATTAAAAGTTTGAAAATTGGTAATAGAGTTTTAAAAGATGAAAATGATAAATTTTCAAAAGAAAGAGATTTATTGAAAGATAATATTTCTAAATTTAAAAAAGGAGGAGTTAAAATTGATTCTATTTTAAAGTGTCAAAAGGTTAATGGTAATAAAGAAGGTATTAGTTTTAACCAAAATACTTCTCATTCTTCCAAAGGAACTATATTTTTGAAAGCTTCCACCTTCACTCAAAAAGAAAAAGAATTTAAAGAAAAAGGTGTTAAAGCTAGGACCAATAATATGCATACATGTTCATATTCATGTGATAAGAAGTATGTTCATGCATTTAAAAGGAAGGGTGCTCATAATCATTCTAAATTTAAGAATGTCAATTGTCATTATTGCAATAGAAAGGGGCATACAACTAATAGATGTTATATTAGAAAAATTCATTGGAATTGTGATGATACTTATGCTCCTAACCCCCAAGGACCCAATACATTTGGGTACCTAAGAAAAAGTAATTGTATTTGCTTTGATAGGTATGCTTGAGATCAAAGATAAGTGTAAATAAATAATACCTTGATAGTGGATGCTCAATGCTTATGACCGAAGATGCAAGCCTCTTCTCTAACCTTGAAAAATGGGATGGTGGTAATGCCATGTTTGGAGACAATGCCAAAGGTAAAGTGATTGAAATTGGTAAGATTGGTAAGGAATCCAAATTTTCTATTAACAAAGTTTTATTAGTTAAAGGATTGAAGCATAATTTGTTAAGTATAAGTCAACTTTGTGACAATGGGTATAAGGTTGTCTTTGATCCTAAAGGTTGTTTTTTTTATACGATATATGATGACAAGTTGATTTTCAAGAGGAAAGAATTGAAAATGTTTATGTAATCAATTTAGAATCTTTGACTAACAAAAGTGTTAAGTGTCTTATTTCTATAAGTGAGGACTCATGGTTATAACATAGAAGACTTAGACATGCAAGCTTTGAGAACATTGGAGATCTTGGAAAGAATGAGCATGTGGTTGGACTTCCAAAGATCAAATTTCTCAAGGATAAGGTATGTGAAGCTTATTAGATGGGAAAATAAATAAAGTCCTCATTTAAGATAAAGAACAAGGTAATAACAACTAAACCCTTTCAATTGCTTCATATGGATTTGTTTGAACCTACTAGAATTGCTAGCTTGGGAGGCATGCATTATGTACTTATTATTGTGGATGATTACTCTAGATTTACTTAGGTTTCATTTATAGCTCATGAAGGTGATGCATACAATGCTTTTTAAACTTTAACCAAAAGAAAAGAATGCAAAATGAAAATGGATATTACATTTCATCTATTAGGAGTGATCATGGAAATGAATTTCAAAATGAAAACTTTAAGTCATTTATGATTTGCATGACATCAATAATAACTTTTCATCTCTTAGAACTCTTCAACAAAATAGGGTAGTGGAAAGGAAAAATAGAACTCTTTGTGATATGGCACGTACAAAATAGAACTCTTTGTACTTTCGGGCCGAAGTAGTTAATACCACTTGCTATGTTTCTAATAGAGTTCATTTAAGACCTATTTTAAATAAAACTCCTTATGAGCTATGGAATGTTAGAAAACCAAGAATTTCATACTTTAGAGTATTTGGTTGCAAGTGCTATATTTTAAACACCAAGGATAATCTTGGAAAAATTGATCTTAAAATGGATGAAGGTTTATTTCTTGGATATGCAACATTTAGTAAATCCTATAGGGTTTTCAATAAAAGCTCTTTAGTTGTTGAAGAATCAATGCATATTATTTTTTATGAAACTAACCCCTTTGGTCCAAGAAAGGATCTTGTTGATGATGATATAGGAATTCTAATAGAACAAGGAAAGGAACATGAGAACCAACAAGAAGTGATCCCAAATATGTTGAAAAGGAAGAAAGCAATAAGCTTCCTCCTCACCTTGCCATGACTACAATCTCACACAATCTTCCCAAAGATTGGTAATTTCCAAAAGGGCACTCTAAAAAGCAAATTATAGGTGAAACATCAAAAGGGGTAGCTACTCATTCTTATTTTAAAGACATTCATAACAATTTTGCATTTATCTCCCAAATAGAACCAAAAAACATTAGTAAAGCCTTGAATGATGAGAATTGGGTTATTGATATGCAAGAAGAACTTAATCAATTTGAAAGAAACAAAGTATGGACCTTAGTACCTAAACTTAAGAATGCCTCTGTTATTGGAACAATGTGGGTGTTTAGAAATAATATAGATGAGCATGGTGCTATAACTAGAAATAAGGCTAGATTAATGGCATAAGGATATAGTCAAGAAGAAATCGTAAACTATGATGAAACGTTTGCACCTGTTGCTAGATTATAAGCAATTAGAATGTTATTAACATATGCATCTCATATGAATTTTAAACTATTTAAAATGGATGTCAAAAGTGAATTTCTAAATGGTTTTATTGAAGAAGAAGTGTATGTTGAACAACCCCCTGCTTTTGAAGACTTTTAACTTTCCAAATCATGTTTTCAAACTTACCAAAGCTTTGTATAGACTTAAACAAGCTCTTAGAGAATGGTATGATGGGTTACATTTATTTTTGATTAATCATGGCTTTGAAAAAGGCAAGGTAGACATAACACTCATCATTAAGAATGATAAACATGACATTTTACTTATGCAAATTTATGTTGATGGTATTATATTTAGTGCTACTAATGAGGAATTGTGCAAAGAATTCTCTAAGTGTATGCAGGGAGAATTTGAAATGAGCATAATAGGAGAATTGAAGTATTTCTTCGGACTTGAAGTCAAGTAATATGAAGATGGAATCTTCATCAACCAAGTCAAGTACACTCAAAAGATGTTGAAGAAATTTGGAATGGATGATGCTAAAGCTACTAAAATGCCTATGAGTACTATAACCAAGCTTTCATTGGATGAAAGTAACAAGCAAGTATATCAAATGAAGTATAGAGGTATGATAGGCAATTTACTCTATCTAGGTACTTCTAGGCTAGATATTATGTTTGTTATGTGTATGTGTGCTTGTTTTCAAGAATCACCTAAGGAATCTCACTTGAGTGCTGTGAAACACATTTTCAAATACTTGATTGATATTTTACATTCTGGCTTGTGGTATCCTAAAAGTGTGTCATTTGACTTGATTGTTTCTTCTTATGCTGACTTTGCTAGAAATGTGTTAGATAGGAAGAGTACATTTGGAACATGTCATTTTCTAGGAAATTGTTTGGTTTCTTAGTTTAGCAAGAAGTAAACATCTTTCTCTATTAACTGCTGAAGTTGAGTATATATTTGTTGGTTGTTGTTGTGCTCAAGTGTTATGAATTCAACAACAATTAAGAGATTACAATGTTTGTGTGTCATGTACATTTATCAAATGTGATAATACTAGTGCTATAAACTTGTCTAAGAATCCTATACAACATTCTAGGAGTAAGCATATAGACATTAGAAATCATTTCTTGTGTGATAATGTGCAAAAAGGGAAGGTTGTATTAGAATTTATTGATACAACTCACCAACTTGCAGATATTTTCACAGAACTCCTATGTGAAGAATGTTTGCACTTCATTAAGCATAAGTTAGGGATGATAGATGGATCATTTTTGAAGTAGGAATAATTTTTGAACTCTAGAAAATTTAGATAAAATCTCAAGATCCTCATAAACATTCTATTTTTAATGCCCGTGCAGCCGTACAAATTCCTAAATCAAAATTCCAATTTTTACTGAATGCTTGGTATGGCCATACGTACAAAGGAGTGTACCCATACATTTAATGAGAAAAATTTCAAAAGGCTTTATACGACTGTACGTGATCTAGTATGCCCATACACCTAATTCTTCAAAAATTCCAAATTTTACCGAAGCCATAATATGGCCATACATAAAAAATTGCACCCCCGTACATACCAAAGGCATAAAATTGGTATGGTCGTATGTGATTCTATATGGCCATACATGAGACATTTCTTCCAAAATTTTGAAATTTTAGTGAGCGGATACAGTTGTACGTGATCCGGTATATCCGTACATGACTTAAAATCCCAATTTTAACATAATTTTTAAATTTCTCTCAGTGTCATTTCACTATTCCTTTGATTTTTCATCATTCTCTCCTCAATTTATCAACCAAATCACCTCAAATCAGTCCTAAATAGCTCAAAATTCCATTTCCCTCGTGTTGCCCACTCAATTTTGGTTTGTTCAACCTAAATTTCAAGGTTTTCTTTGATTTTTCACTATTTTCATTACTTTTTCAATTTAAACTTGTTTTATGATTTTCATTGTGTTTAGTTATGATTGAAAATTTTATGGTTTTTCCAATTTCTGTCAAATTACTATCAAAATTTCAAAAAATTCTGTTTTCCAAAAATTCTTGATTTTTTGCAAAATGATATCATGAGGTACACGTGGTGGCTCTTTATCTCGAGGTCGAGACAAGGATAAATGCATTCAGTTTGATAATGATCCTCCTTCTAGTCCAAATTTTTGTATTTTTGGGTTCCAACATGCAATTCTAACTGCAAAACACTTCTCTTTGCATCATTTTACAAGTCTTTCTACTCTTTATAAAGTCAGACTTGAGGTCGACATTAGACATTTTTTAGCTAACATTGGTTGGTCTAACTTTGACTTTTTGGACAACAAGTCCATTGACTGTGTTTCTTTTGAGTTTTTACAAAGGTTTAAGCCTGATATGAACCAGACTTGCACTTTTAAACTCTTTCACAAAAATTTCAGACTCACTAAAACTGAGTTTGATGTTATCTTTGACTTTCCTTTTAAGGGCATTGCTAATGCCAAATTTATGAATTTTGACCACTTTGTATTCTAGAGGGAAATTGCACTCGATACTCATTTCCATCCTTTGAGGCTGAAAGCCTCTTGTTTGAAATCCTCAGCTCTCTTCTATTGTAATTGCTCAATCACCTATCTTACCTTTAAGAGATAAGAGTTGAATGATATAGTCATTGGCCTTGACCTCATCTTTCTTCACTCAATGGTCACAAGCACTCCCATTCAATCTGATTGCTGGCTTTAGAATCAATTCTATGTCACTGGTAGACTAAAATTGCTAGGTCATGTCATTTTATTTGGGCCTCACATTCACCACCTCTATCATTATCTCAGAGCCTTTTCGGCCGATCCTCTTGCTCCTAGACTTGATGGTCTCAATCTTGACTTGTTGTTCATTGAGCATTCGATGCTCAGTAAGGCAAACCACATCAATGAGTACTCTATTAACATAGAGTACATTAAGAGATGCTTGGAGCATTTACTGGCATTGGGACTACCCAATGACACCATAGCATTGTATAGTGCTAAAGCCGCTAAGGTCTGCAAGCACATACAAGTCTCTATTCCATAGGACAGAGAGTATGCAGAGGATGACACTCCTACTGAGCTCTGCACCCACATAGATTCCCTTTATGATGATGCCAGACACCAGGTAGCCCTAAGCCACAAACGCCAGAGATAATTTGAGGGTGGATCCTCTTCTTGTGATGCTGCTCTTGATTCTACTACTACTATTTCTACTGCTGCTAATCCTGCTGCTGCTGCTACTCAATTTATTATTGATCTGAGTTTACAACAGTTTGTAGCGTTCAACACCAGACTTGACGGGTTTGAGCCTTGATTTTACTCTATTGATCAGCAACTCCTCCAGCACACTCAAGAGTTCTATGACTTTTAGGCTACCACTATTGTTACTCTCGAGTCCATCACCAACCTTTTAAATCCATTTATCCCTCCTCCCTTTACTTGATTTTTTTTATGATTGATAAAAGGAGGAGATAGTAGTTAGGGATATGATAGTTTGTTAGTTTATTAGTTTTATTGATTTTGTTGACTTTTAGTTGACTTTAACTTTGATGTATTCATTTATTTCTTTGATACATAGTTGATGTATTTCTTTACTGCTCATGTATTTATTACTTTGATCATTTATATTTATGATATATTGCTATGATTTATTTGATTTTCTCAATTTTTCTAATTGTGTTTCCTTTATGATTGGATTCATGAATTGAATTTAATTGCATGAATTCTAAAACAAAGGGGGAGAATTTCAAAATTGATACTTTGAGCATGTGTTTTAAAAATTGAACTTAAATTGATTGTCAACACCAAAAGGTAGAGATTGTTAGACTCATTATTTTGATGGTTGTATTTTCCAAAATCAATTTAAGATAAATTAATTTAAAATGTTGAAATTGATAGTGGTACGAGGATACGAGATCACGTATGGGTGTACCACTACTATATTTTGTGTGGTCTGGCCATATGATTGACCGTACCAACTCTTTTTTATTTGACTTACAAAAATTGAACTCAGTACGGGCGTACCGGTTTAGGTACAACTGTACCATATTTTATTACTTGGCTCATATGATCATACAAGCTAGTCATACCATATGGTAAAAGTTGCTAAAAGCTTCATATGAGCATACTAAGATAGTGCAATGTTCATACCAACCTTTCAGCCCTAAATGTAAATTCTATTTTAAGTAATGGTACAGGCGTATAGGAACTCATATGGTCGTATGCGTGTTTGCAGAAAGATTTTAAATCTTTCTAATAGCTTTATTTTGATAATTCATTACAATCTAACAAATCTATTCTCTATGTAGAGTTTCTATATTATTGTGATAAGCTTTCTCAAGTAAGTAACTTTGCTAGAAACATAATCTTGCTTACTTTGTGATTCTATCTCTCTCTTTCTCACTCTTTTACAACCTAAGCTTTTGATTTATAATCTTTGGTTGTTGTGTGATTAATGCTAGGGTATTATTGTTGTAATTGAGAGTTGAATACTATGAGTTTGATTGTTATTGTAAAGGTTTGAGTGTGAGCCTTGAAAACACTAGGGATTGAATTCTTATTGAAGAATTCATTTGTTGTATTGCTGATTGGTTTAATGGAACCTTAAGTTGAGACTTAAGAGAAGTGAACATAGGCAAAGAGTTATGCAAACCACTATAAATTGTACCTTGTATTGCAGTTTATTCTAGGATTTCAATATGAAATTGACAGAGAAAGAAATGAAAACAAAGTGAAAAGATGATTATAGAAGTGAATATGCACTAAAGATGCAAATTAGGTATGCTTTTGTGGAATGCTTTAAATGAAGCTCTATGATAGAATTTATGTGTGTATGGTGATGTATTGGCATGTTTAACATATTATTATATGATAAAGTATAGTTTAAAATGGGTAAATACAAGTTAAAGTAAAGTTAGAAGTAATGGTATGTTAAATAGTGAGCTACAATATAAATGGCATTTCATGGAAAGTTAAGGTTAATATTGGAAACTATATTATGTATGGTTTATGTCCATAACATTATGATGAATGGTGAGTGCATTCTTATGTAATCATGACCTAAATATGATGTAAAAATAAGTATTAAGTGAAGAAGAAGTAAATTGAATAATTTAAAGAAGGATACGTGTGCAAGGTGTCATGTTTTGATTGGTTCATCTTTAATATTGTTAAAATTTAATTCATACTATCATAAGGGAGGAATAGGTCAGTTTTTCACTTCCTTCTTCATACCATATTTTGCCTCTTTCCCTTCTTCTTCTTCTTCTTTGCATCTTAACTTAGAGAAAAATACTCTTTCAAGGTTAAATCATGCTAAGAATTCAGTTTCATGTTTCTTTATATGTTCTATGCACTTTATCTATGATTTCTTCTTCTTCTACATGCTTGCTTACATGCTTAATGAAGGAGTTTGTTATTGATACGTACTAGGTCACATAGTTGGATTTCCTTAGGAAATCATATAGTTGGATTCTTATATGGAATCATAGAGTTATACATATATATATATATGATATGCATAATAACAAAGGCAATGAAATTGATACAGAAAAACTAGAGGGAGAGTGCAATTCATTATTGCATTCTCAATAGCATTTTCCATCACATATCACATGTTTTATATATGAAATTAAAGTATGGAATGTTACAACTGGATGTTTTAAAGTCATATTGTACTTAATTATGAATATATGATGTTTACATGATAAAATTCATAGGTAAAGAGCGATATTGGATATAGGTGACAATGGTTACTTAAATATTTGACTATGTTTATACAAGATATGATAACTACTAAAATGATCTATTTTATACTGAAATGATTGTTTTTATGATATTATCTACTCATTATATTGCTTGTAATCATTTTTACTAGCACCACTAGGAATTTCTCAATGTTAGTCATTTGATGAATGTAGGCATTAGTGCCATAGGAGAGCACAAAGGTTAGTAGTGTTAGTAGCAGGTCCAGAGGTTTTGGCTAGACACATGGTAAAGAACCCGAACTTTCATGATGGACTACTTTACCTTGAGATTTATACAACTTTCTCTTATGTTTATTTTGACAGTAAAATAATCGTATTATATGATGTATGTAATTATCATGATACCATTGAGGACTTTTGAAATTGAACGATATAACTCTATAAGGATTTACTATATGGTTTATTTATACAGTACGTTTCACCTATGGCATGAGTTAAATGAATGTGATATGTTGTGACTCATATATACATGATTGCTATTGCTTATAATTGGTACACCTAATCATGTTTAACACTATCATAGCTCAAAAGGGTAATTATTAATTTCCTAACTTAGAAAGTTTATAATTACACTACGGGAGCATGTCTCACCGCTTAGAGTGTGACAAACCCAATCATCTATCATAAGTTTATTATATAAGTTTGTACTTTTTAGCAGTATCATCCAATAAACACGTCTCAATCTATAAATGGTATATTTAGCCATGGTACAAGTGCTTACCATATATTATTTTCTTATTGTCTCATAAGTAGGGTAGTCGGCTATAGAGGTTTATGAATAACCAACATTCCATGAGCTCTTAATAGGTACATATAAGACTGCTACTACATAGACATTCCAAAACTTGTATTATTATTTAGTAAGCCATGGAAACAATTCATATTCACTAAGCATACCTTCATGGTATCAAGGAAAATTAATAAAGCTTCATGTTATCCTAGGTGTAAGTTTCATATTAATGGTATTGGCTCATTAATCTATTATATTAATTATGCAAATATGTAACATGTACCTCTAGTATGGACCTTTTTAGTGATATTAACTAAGTTACACACTCCCCAAGTTAAACAGTTTACTTTAATTTAGAATACTTATTAGTTACCTCCATGCATTATACCATCAATAAGAATTTTTATTTTGTGTAGAAGTCCAGCATACACATACCATCCAATTATCTTGAAACTTGCAACATTAGACTGCCTTATTACTTTTAAATGAAACTTATATATCTTTGACTTATGATTATTAAACCTCAATTAATATAGCCTTTTATTCCTCTTTAACTTACACACAACATAGTTCATTTTTTAAAATTTAAGTTAATTAGAATTAGAGTAGATTTATAATGAAATCATGCATATGCACACCCATTATTGTTGCTTGAATGTGCAACACTCTTGCTTATAATTTAATCTATCCATTAATGTTAATTATTCACCTATTCATACATAAGGTGGCCTTTAAGATACGTAATAGCATACAAGCTAATCCAACCATTTTACACTCGTCTCAATGAATTTAGGACATGACATCATTCATAGCACCTGCCTAACCATTTGCTTTATTATAAGTTATTAAGTCCAAGCAAATCTTATGATAAGGCCAATGATCTTAATATTACATCTAGCATTAAATGCCTCTTAATCTTACAGTAGTTTACTGCTTATATGTAGAGTTCATATGGTTATTTTTTTTATGAGTGCATACATAAATGTAGTCTTATATGCCGCTTAAAGTCAAATTTTTGGATGACAAATTCAATGACAATAATTCTAAACAAATCAATTTACTCGGGGTCTTTAAACCATTGTTAGTTTAGGATAATTATGGTCTAATGGCTTCCTGTCTCATTGTATCTTTAAGAGGTAGGAGTTTATAGCCTTTAATGACCATATCACTTAATTCTGCCTTAAACAAGTGACACATATATTACTATACACATATAGTAAGCTGATTAAGTCAATAATATATTCTTTAAAGTCTACTCCTCTGGTTCATTCCATTAATACCAATTATAAGAGATAACTATCTAACATCAACTAATTCAAACATTATGGTCAGCTTTAGGATGATCTATTGCAAGGAAATACAAGATTACATATATGTTCTTTCATTAGTTTTACACAATAACTACATACTTATATTCTTCAGCCAAAGCCTAAAAATATGCACAATGCCAAAGCCTAAAAATATACACAATCTCCTATTATTTATTCCGAGTTCACTTATCTTATGCATAAGATCCTAGTTGGTATTAAACCAATTCATAGCTTTAAGAAAATGATCTACAAGTCACTCCTTATCATGAAACCTCATGCATATAGATCATTAACTAAAACTTAAACTCATCTTAGTTTAGTGAAGAGTGTATATACTTGGTTAGACAATTATCTTTTGCTCTTAAAACTTAACCTCTTTAAGTACCTTCTTCCACCTTTCTTACATTGATTATTATATGCTTATCTTAAAATTTTGGAATGTATTCCCATGCAGCTCTCTTAGGTTCTTTACTTAATGTTCATTAGAGCTATCACCTAAGTTAAATCCTTCTATAATTATCTTAGGTGGTAAGATTTGTTTTGTTCCTAGATTCTTATTAAATATTCCAATCATCTTTCAAAGTATGGCCTTGTTTAATAAAAAGTTAATTAGACTAATATATGTATCTAGCAAATTTATTAATCCAATTGTATTTAATGAGTTGATATGAAATATTGCATAAATGTATACTATCATATTCAATTTCCATAATTAAATGAAATATATGTGTGATGATAAATATGAACTGATATAAATAATTACCTCATTATTTCACTTAACTCAAGACTTATTCATTATCTAGAATTTACCATAGTCCTTGCACCTAATACATTTTTCTCGTATACCAACTAAAATTAATTCAAATCTATATATAAATATCTTAACCTTTAATAACATAATTACCAAACTATCCATTTAATTCAATCCTTTACCTAACTATACTATTAATTACTTTTATACTTTTATTAAATTATTCATCTCATTTTATTAATTATTCAATTATTATAGAAATCTTAATATATAGAAACCTGAAATATTAACACAATTATACAAAATTATAATTAAATGCTATGTATAATTTGACACTCATTAAATGTATCTACCTTTCATAAACTTATTAATTAAATATCCAATGAAATCATACAAGTATAAACATTCTATAAATCATGTGTCTATAACCAATAGTTCACTGTTATTTCTGTTCTAATCCTTAACTTAAATCTTATTTAAAACCATATCATGTCATTCATTTAATTTATAAATCTTTTTAATATCTCTAAATATACTTAATAATTGATCATTTAAATCCATTTATAATTCATGGTTACATAGTTCAATTA
>CANYBF010511116.1:0-14254 GCA_948192965.1 Dalechampia spathulata
GTGTATGTTGTGTATTATAATTGAATGTTGAGGGAATGCTGAGTACGATCGCATTCCAGAAAAATATTACGATTGAAAATATGATTGACCAATTGAAATATGGCAGTGAAACAGATTGATTAAGGGAGACAGTGCAAAACATTGCATTCTCATAAATTCATTTCATAATTGCATACATTTTCATTAAATTGAAATGAATATTGTGATTATGGACATACGTGAATTATTTGTGATGCTATGAATGAAAATCCAAGATGAATCCAGATACTACGAGATGATGAGACAAGAATTTTGAAAATATATCCGAGTGAATATGCTTACCTCGGAATTTGAGCTGTATGCTACAATAATTACATATAATTAGCATGTGATTTTACGCTTCCCTGTAATAATGATTCTTACACTATTGTTGTGAACTTCTTTATTGTTACGCCCGCATTTGACCCCTTAGAAGTTGTAGGGTTTTGAGTGTGCATGTTTGGATGTATACGTGTATGTATACATGTATTGCTTGCGCATGTGCTGTGTATTCTGTGCTTGTATGTGCGTCGTGAGGACGTATTTGATGTGTATTTGATGTGTGCATGATGGCATGCATGTGTGGGTTGTGTTTGAGGTGTTGCAGGTGGTTTGGGAGTGCGTTTGAGAGTGAGAAGAGGAGTTGTGAGAGGCGTACGGGCGTACGGGGAGGCTGTACGGCCGTACGAGGTAGGGGAGTTGAGGAGGCTAGGGCTCCTGGAGGACGTACGGGCGTACCAAAGGGTTGTACGACCGTACGGTTGCTCGCAGGAAATCAGGTGGGACAGTAGAGCTCTCAGGAGTTGGGGCGTACGGGCGTACCAATAGGTGGTACGGCCGTACCGTTGCTTGCAGGAGGTTGGGTTTGTCAGGCTTTTTTAAGTTGGTACGGACGTACCAAGATCGGTACGGGCGTACGCTACTTAAAATGGGCTTTTTAACAGTAGAAACCAAGCCTTTTTCCTTATGTTTCTTTCCCTTAAACCCTTAAAAACGCCCTTAAACCCTAAACACTCACCTGAGAGGGGTCGTTAAACACCGAGACAGGGCGAGAGCTAGAAGCTGAGGCTAGAGCAGGTTAGCGTGGTGATCGAGGGTGAGCGATAGCATTCTTCTGTCTTCAGGTTTGTGCTAAGGATTGAGTGTTTATGTTAGCGGTTTATGGTTTGATTGCCTATATGCTTGTTCTAATGGTTCTTTGGCTCTATAAGCCAAGAACTGATGCTTAGGGATTGAATTCCCGATGAGTGCATGCTTTTGATGCGTGTGATTGTGGTTATTGGTTCCGCTACGGAACGTATGTGTGGTTGTGAGTTCCGGGAAGGAACGTACCTTGTGATGATTGGATATTTGCCTTATAGTATTGGTATATGGCATGTGTATGCATGTTTATTGTTGGCATCGCATTGCATAGTGAGGGGATGAAATAAGGGTGGCGATAATGTACTGTATCGCGGTACAAGAGGTACCGGTGTCTGTCAATTAGTGGCTAGTGCAGGAGAGGTACTAGAGCTAATTGATAACACGGGAGTGAGATGCTCTCCGTACAGGCAAAGAGCGCGAGACACGCCAAACCGAGGGCGAGTGCATGTTGACTGGGCTTTCCTATTGTGAGAGGCAATACGGAAGTCTGGTTGGGCAGAGATTGCCGTATGTATGGGGCTGTGTGCCTATTGCTTGGTTGTGTGCCGTGTGGTGATTGGCTGTGTGCCGTATGCTTGACTGTATGTGGTATGCTTGAATGTATGGATGTGTGCCTGTGTGTATGTGAGGCTGTGTGCCGTATGTTCAGCTGTATGCTGTATGAATGAATGCCTGTGATTGGTATTTGTGATGTGTTCCTAGCACCACTGAGATTTATTCTCAGCGATTGTCATTTGATGATCATAGGTCCGAGTTCAGAGGGCGAGCACCGGGGCTAGAGGTACAGCAGCTGGTTCGTGTCTTGGACTTCGGGACGGACTCCTGTAGTTTGTATATTTGTGCATAGCTCCTGTTGTAGTAGAATTGGCAGTATACCGGATGTACTATGTATAAGAATCCTTGTATTTATGTATCCAGGGTTTTGGTTTGTATTTATTTTATCTTTATGTTATTTTGGATTTCTTATACGAGCATTAGCAGGTCTGCTTCCCTTGTGGTATAGTCGTTGTTTGCCTGAGACGGGCGGGCGACGGTTATGCTACGGGAGCTTGTCGCATCCCTTGAGGTTTGGGTCGGGGCTGTGACATTTATACTTCAATATGATTACTTGATGCATTCATTTATTAGCCACTGAGTTTTACTCAGCGTTTGTCATTTGATAAACGCAGGTCCAAGCACATCAGAAGTAAGACGGGGTTAGCGTTAGTTGTTGGCAGTGCGGTACACGACTTCGGCGATTCTTGCGAGGGTTGCCATACTGGGACTTAGTTAAGCAGACTCCGACAGGCATTGTGTATATTGCTTATGCTCTTTTCATTTTTGGCAGTAACTCTAGGTTGTGTTACTTCGACTACTACTACTTGCTGATGCCAATAGGCATAACTATAACTTCTTTGTATTTGTAACTCGTTGTGTGTAACAGATGCTTCCGTGTTATTCCTTATCTTTTAATATGATTATTAGAAGTACATCTTGTGAAAAAAAAATTTGTAGCATGCTTGATATAATTGTGATAATAAATGTTTAGTGAGTACTTTCCCTTGTAATGAAATTTTGGAGCTCGACGGAGGAGTTTTAGGGTTTCATTACGGGACATGTCTCCACTTGGAGGTGTGACAAAATAAATATACATTATATAATATTTTATGAAATACATCTTTTATATGGTATAACATATTTACTAATATACTATGGTATATATTGTTAACTACCAAATTACACACACACACGCGCGCACACATACATAACAATATATACTATATATTTGATATATATGTTAATGTATACTCTAGGGCATCATGTTTTATTGTATTGAACAATTTATCAATAAAAGGCATTATTCATTATTTAATGTACTTGAAAGGTTATTAACTAAATAATGTGTGCGCGCGATATTGGAATAGTATAAAGGAATTCATAAATGAGATTCTTATTGTATGCAAATGTTCAATATCTAAATTATCTCTGATCAATGTATTAATAATAATGGATATTATTAATGAGGTTAAGATCAGCACATGTTATACTTCCTTATAGGATGATTCTCATTCATCATGATAAAAGTTGTCTAAAGTGAATATGTGGATGAGCAGTTTGAGATTGACTCATTAGAGACCTTGCCAATGAGATTTCATATGAATGATTAATCTATGTTTGTGAAATATATCTCACTCATATCAATAGTGCAAGTGTCCTTAAGATTTGAGATAACAATGTTATCTCAAATCTGAATCATTATGTTTTGACTCTTATGTTTTATTCCTTCTTAGGAGGCGTTCATAGCTTGGAGGTTGGATATAGTATGAAGTAGTTAAAGGTATTTGTTTATCAATAAAGGATTCATCACCCTATATTAAATGTAGGGATCTTATCTTATTGATTCATATAATATTCTTTATTCAAGAATTTCTGGCCAGAGTAGAATGCCTATTGATGAATGAGTTTCATAAGGGTATTTTAGGAATAACATGAAACATCAAATTTAGGGCATGATCTAACCCACTTGATTATGCATTCAATTGACATTAATCCATACTCAAACCTAAATGAGATAATGGATGATGAAAGGAGTTTATTGCATGAAATCTGATATGGAAGGGTTGTAGTTAAACTAATGACCTTTTGACATTTGGGTAGTCATGATGTGTGACTAGACACTGCTCATGATTTACATATGATGTTATTAAATGGAGTTTAATAATAGATTTATATGTTGCCAACATGTTAAGAACCCAAAAGGTCGCACATTAAAAGTAAGAGGAATGATAATCACGAATGGATGTTGATGAAATAATGTTTTGTGGTTATGAGATAACTTAGATTTTTCATGTTCATTTGAAAGAGCATGAAAAAATCTTCGATTTGATATCAAGATCATTTAAATCTGATGAGTAGAACTCAAGATACAAGTGATTTAAGATGACATGTTCTACATGCATGGTATATGTGGAATTGGACGGAATTAAATGATTTAATGGTCAATATGTGATTGTCACATAACTTATTTATGTATGATGAATTAAAAAGAAGTGCACATGATTGTCATGTGCTTATGGGAAGGAGATTTAAGTTAGTCACATGCAAATCACATACCAGAAGCATGTGACATGCACATAACTTAACTTATTAAATGTAAACCTAATTAGGGTTATGGTATTACGTTTTGGTAAAAACTAAAGGAAAATACAAAAGCATATTTCAATTACCTCATTCCTCCATTGATTCCAAGCCACTTAAAGCTCAAGAATAAGAGAAACAATTTGATTTTTGATAGAAGATCAAGAAGCAAAATCGAATTCATTCTTATTCTTCATCCATTTTTATTGTTTTGTTTTACTAGTCTCAAAACAAAACAAGTAATATATATTACTAATCATTCTTGTTGTTTGTATGGATAGTTTAGAGATCCTCTACCTTGGGAATTGAAAACTTTGCTACAACTTTTCAGGAGGACAAGAAAGAAGGAGATCTGCATAAAAGTAAATTTTTGATCTTTTCTTTGATAATCTTCTCTATAATTGATGTGTTCTATGAATGAAATTGCTAGATCCGATGAAATCACGTGTTTTGAAAAGTTTTAAATTATATCTTCCGCTGCTAAACACGTTTTCATAAACCAACAATATAATATGTTTATTTATATTTTTATTATGAAATAAAATCAAATAAATAATAATAACTATAATGAAAAACACAATTAAATAAAAGAAGAAAAGGAAGAAGAACAATCATAAAGAGGAAAAGACGTGCAAAAGAAGAAGGTGAAGAAGTGGGAGAAAAAGAAAAAAGAAAAATAAAAAGAAGAATCTTAAAGAATAAAAATAAGAATAATCTTTGAGGTAGAATAAAAGAAGCACTAAATTGGAAATTAGGATTTTTTTAATTTCATGTTTTTTTTCAAATTTTTTAAAAAATTTGAAAGTAGATGTATGTTTAGAATTATTAGAATATTTTTAATCAAAATTTACATTTTTCAAAGATTAAACTACTGTATAATAGAATTTTAATGACCATTCTTAAAAGTGGTATTTGGTTAATTGCCTCCTTATTTTAGATGTCATCAACTATACCACATTTTCATTCTTATTTCTAGCAAAAATCTTGTACAGGAGATTAATATGCTCAAATCTAAAATCATAAGACATCTTATATCATTTGTATTAACAATCAAAATCATGATTTATTTTTGGTTTTTATTTGCTTATACTCTTTCATTTTTTTTATATAAATTCTACTATGTTTTCCTCATGTGTATGTTGTTGCATTAACAGATGGAGCTACATATACTGTTCTTGATTTTAACATAGTTCATCCAACAAACAGGATTATTGGTTGCCTTTCCATTGTTGGCTTGCTCTCAAACTTTACATCTTTTAAGCCAAAAATTATAAACAATTATCAATTAATTAAAATATTCTTTAATTGATATAATAATAATTCATTAATCTATAAATCAGTTAATGAAAAATAATTTACCAATTTAGTTTAAACCTAAAGTAATAAATTACTTCTATATCTTAACACGAAGAGCTTTTTTTTTTTAAAAAAAGATTAATTTATGAGTTATTTGATTTTAAAATATAAATTTTGGTGGCTAAATCAATTTTTACATTTAAAATTACAAAATTTATATGTATTGATTAATTTTACCAAATTTAGGAGGTAAATTGATTATAAAATTAATTTATGAGTTAATTATCGATTAATAAAAAATTTAGGGGATAAATTTACTTTTAAGCCGAATTGTATACTCTGTCCAAACTTTCTAATTTTGTGTGCACGAGCGGGCAACAAAATTGCCACCGCTGCCCCACGACATCACCGGCTCCTCCTCTTTTCACGTCCCAAAATCACGACTATTAGTCAAAAGGGTATTATTTATACATGGCATCTACTTCCTTCTCTTTCTCCAATTCTACTCGTACCGGCTCATCATCTCTGCGACGTTTCTGTAAACCTTACACTAAATTGAACAAAACCCGGGTAGCATTTGACTTGAAGAAACCAGATCACTCGATTGCCAGATTGAAAGGACAGATTCAAATTATTCGATCTTTTAATTGCTGGAGATTTGATTGCAGAGCTAAGGGTAAGATGACGACCGAAGCGGACATCGAGAACAATAAGAAGGTAGTTGAAGTATTTGACAATGAGGAAGATGTTGCTGTTTCTCTGGCCAAGTACATAGCCGATTTATCTGCTAAGTTTGTTAAAGAAAGAGGCTTTTTTACTCTTGTTTTCTCTGGTGGTTCTCTCATCAAATCTCTCAGGTTTTATCTTTTCACATAAACAAATTATCTTCTGTTTACTAATTGATAAGAAACTTTAGTCATTGAAATGGGATTTCTGTAACTGTGTTCTTTACTAAAAAAATCTTGTCGTTGCAGGAAACTAGTGGAGACTCCATATATTGATTCGATAGTTTGGTCGAAATGGCATGTTTTATGGGTGGATGAGAGAGTGGTTCCTAAAGATCATGCTGACAGTAACTACAAATTGGCATTTGATGGTTTTCTCTCTCGGGTATAGTTCTTATTCGATGCATTATCATTTGGTTTTGCAATTCTTGCTGCCATTAAAACGTTGTTAGGAGTATACAGCAATTATTTTTTTAATTTTTAGTATTGTTGTGGTATATAATCATTGACTTCTTTGTTTGGTTCATGAAATGAATTATAATTCATCCATTTGTAAACCTTTATCATAGTGGATGTTAATCTATCGATCATTCATTTTCTGTATCCTTGATTATGGACTATGAAGCTATACTTTTGTTTTTTATTCATATGATGGAAACGCACAAAAGCTCCGAAATAAAAAATTTGTTATAGTTCCTTTGATCTTGAGGGTTTGTGAAAACTTTTGAAGCTTATTGTGACATGTGATTTACTTTCCACAAATAAAGTAAATGTTTCTAAGAAGCTTGAATTCATTGAATTAAGACAGTGATGATAACCATGATTGTAGATAACAAGAAAGAACATTTATTATTTTGTTGTATGAGCTAGGCATCTCAATGTTCATGCTCTATGCTTATGGGCGTTCTAGCTTCAATTGGAAAATTGCATATTGATGTTTTTTTGGTGTGCACTTTTTGATGTTCTTGATCTCTGATTTGCGACTTGGGTGCTAAAATATGGCACTTTTATGGTTTAGTTTATCTACGTTTTATGCACTTGATCACGGATTACAGTTTTGCATCTTATTACGAATCTTCATAATATCCTTCTGAAGGTGTCTCAAGAGTGGGTGTGTTGGAAATTTACCTTATTTTCTCTGTCCATTCTCTAATATGAATATGTGATGTCCATATTGCGTAACTTTGATACTCTAAGATGTTACTTGTGCCCTCTTATCTGTTTTTTTCATTTATTTATTTTTTAAACTATTGCAGTATCTCATCTTCGACAGCTTTGCTTTCTCTAACTTCCTTTGTGAATTTCAGACACATTTGGCAAATGGAAATGTGACTGAATTTGGCCTTGTTTAAGTTTACATTCACAACTTTTATCAATGCTTAACACATTATGGCACAGCTTGAGCAAGACTATAATTGCTAACCATTGATTTCCTTTTTCTCTTACCAATGTTCACCTTCATTTATCATTTGGCATTAATGCTCCTCAATTAATATCAAAACACATGATTTGGCTAAAATTGTTACATACCCATTTTTTAAATTGTTATCATATTGTCTCCATGTTTGCTATATGATGATGGACTCATATTCGCTCATTGAACTTTTTGAACATCATCTGTGTATAAATATGCTGGTTGAAAGGAAAAAAGTCTTGCAACAGAATGTTTAACTCTACTCAACTATACTCAATTAGAGCCTTAATCTGAAGTTACTTTGAGAGCAAAATGCTTAACAATTAACAGAAAAAAATAAAATAAAATTGAGAAAGCGCCAAAAGGTGAAGAAAGATTGAATGACTTAGTCTCAAGGGAGATTACCTTTTCCTTAGCTAAAAGTTGTAGCACAATTGTTAAACGTCCTCTCATCATTTCTATTTCCTATATGTATTTGGAACTGTCAATTTCCCGTTGGTGGCTTTTTCAACCACGTCCTTTCTTCTGCATTAAGCCAAAAATTGTCTTCGACTTGTGCTTCTGTGCTCAGATCTTGGGCCAACTTTCACTATCATATGCTAATGAAATTGCCTTCGTTATTCTAATAGATTTACAGTTTGAGACTTTGGAAGCCAAAATATAGCAAACCATTTAGGTGAGTGCAAAATCTTCTAAAGGTAACAAAATGGAAAAAATAAAAAAAGAAATGAAAAAGGAAAACTGATTATTTTTGACAAAACTGGCTACTTTTGTTTTGATAAATAATCGGTCTTCCTTTTGGAGATGGCTACTCAAAATTATGTTATCTTGGTGTGATTCCTAAGCTTCTAGGTGTGATTCTTTGAAGAAACTTCTATCTTTTCCTTATTTACTATCTACGAGTGGATTTAAAATTCCTAAGTTCAGATTCAATTCCACTACACTTTGGTAAATGAAGCTAGGATAATTTAATATCAACTTGTTGTACTACATCATAATTATAGTGATAATCTAGTAGGTAATTTTAAGTTGCATTAATAACCCTCTTGAAAAATATACTGAACATCAATCCTCATCTAGCTGCCTAGTTTACACAGTTATTCCAGTTGAAAGGTAGTTGATGCTGGACTAGAAAAAGTGGTCATTTCTGCTGTTTCATAAAATATTTAGGCAATATATACACATGCATATGTATGTATATATATGATTCATCTTGTTTTTCAAAGTTGATTAGCTCTTATATAATTAAGGATTCATAAGGGCAGTCAATATGATCTA
Organism: Dalechampia spathulata; assembly: GCA_948192965.1. Classification (NCBI taxonomy): domain Eukaryota; kingdom Viridiplantae; phylum Streptophyta; class Magnoliopsida; order Malpighiales; family Euphorbiaceae; genus Dalechampia; species Dalechampia spathulata. The sequence continues at coordinate 8,992 of CANYBF010511116.1, forward strand.
GAGTTGTTTATTTTGAAGCATAACTTTTTTTTTCATTAGCTGTCACCCTGTCACCCATTTTCTTGACTTTTATGTAGTTGCTCCAAGTGCTTTTCTCATAAGTACTTTTAGCTACATATCCATTGTGGTCAACATATTGTCGCAATCTTATGTATTTAAAAAGTTATTCCAGATACTGATCAGTAACCTGTATAAGTTAAGATTTTTCCTTCAATATCATGGAGTTACAAAGCACGTAAACTTCAAATGATTAGAGAATTTATGGCACATCTAGCATATTTACTTTCATGATGTATACTAATGGTTAGAAAATCTACCAGAACTGGTTGATGTTGGACTATTTATAAGTTCTCTTTTTCCTATTAAAGTTGTATTTCTCTTCCTTTTATTTGATCTCATTGTTGGTATGAAAGAAAAATTGGTCGTTCTTTTCTTAAGAATACAAAAGGAAACTTGTTTTGATCTGTCTAGCACTGATTGGACACTTTGCTGGGGATGCAACAATATATCCTTCAAGGTAGGAAAGGCCTATGTAAATTTAATGGTCAACAAAGCTCCCTGCAAATGCTTTTGATGCTTTAGATATGTAGGATTACCTGGTTAGGTGGCATTTTCATTGCACTCATGGTGGTTCTCCCGGTGAATGAGCTCTCTCATATACGTTAATATCTGAAAAATGCATTGTCAATTCATTCTAACATGAGCGTTCAGCTTTTTTTCTTTACAGCGGACAAACCATTTTGCAAGTGCTTGTAATTTCATCATTTGATAATTTTTTCCCTCATTGTTTTCTGATTTTTTTCACAGGTACCAATTCCACCTGGTAATGTTTATGCCATTGATGATGCCTTATCAGCTGAGGGTGCAGCCGATGATTATGAAACTTGTCTCAAACATTTGGTTAGCAAGAAGGTGGTAGATGCATCATCTAATGGGTTTCCAAAATTTGATCTAGTGCTTTTGGGTATGGGACCAGATGGACATGTAGCTTCTCTATTCCCTGGGCATTCTCTTGTCAATGAAAATAAGAGATGGGTCGCTTTTATTACGGACTCACCGAAGCCACCTCCGGAGAGAATTACCTTCACGTTTCCTGTTATAAATTCGTCTGCACACGTTGCACTTGTGGTCTGTGGTGCAGGTAAAGCTGGTGCAGTGCAGCAGGCACTAGGAAAGAGTGAGAATCCTGATGTTCTTCCTGTTCAAATGGTTTCTGCCGAAGGGAACGTGAAGTGGTTTCTAGACAAAGATGCAGCTTCAAAGTTTTAGAAAATGGAAATGCAGTTTCATGCAGTAGGCTGCATTAAAATTCAAGTCCAATAATTTCCTTTGGCTTATTTCATATATGACTAACATGAACCTGTTCTAGACGAAGGAGACTAGCCATATTGGTCACAATCAAGGATTAGCTAGCCTTTACTTTTCTTCTTAAGCTATTGGCCTATTTCCTTCTCACAGTTGACAAATTCTGATGTGACATTTACACCATCCGTCAGTTTTTCATCTAACAATTAATTTACTTTAAAATAAACAAAAGTACATACTTAATTTGCAGTGAAAGTTTTCTACTTATAATTATTTTTTTATTACTTTAAATACAGAATAATATTTGTTGGTATTTACGTGCATTTTGAAATACAAATAATAACTCTAATTATATATTATTTTATATTTAACATTTTTACGTTAAAATTTTAAAAAGTTATTTTTATGTTAATGGCAACTGGAATTAAGTTTAATTAACAACTTTAATGTTTTGTAATTAGTAACTTTAATAGCAAAGAAAGAAATTATTTTTGAAATAATTATTTACATTGAAAATTACAAAATGTATTTATTTATTTATCATGAGAATATATTTATTGAATAAAAATATTAAATTATGGATATATTTATGATGACACTTCTTTTCAATTTTTTAGTATTAAATATCAAGTATAAGGGTGAAAATAATTTATTTCATAAAAGGTTTGTTCAAATAGGTTTTGTAATTTTCTAGCATTCTTGACAAAAAGTTCAAAATCGTAATTTTATAAAAAGTTTCTTCTATGAGATCTCGTAATATTGAGATGGTAATTTTGAAATTCTCATTTTCTTAAAAATTCCTATTCCAAAAAATATATGCTTTTTTTTCATCCATTCTAATTTTGTTTTTCATTTCAAATATGATTTGATTGGGTATTATTTATTATAAGTTACATTTTTACTAAAATATCCTTTATATCTTTTAAAATAAGACAAATTGTATCATTTATTATTTTTTAAAGTTTTATTTTTATTTTATGTCAGTTTTACTTTTGATTAAAATATTTATCAATTTTTTACTAAATTTATTATTTTATTTTGTTAGACCCTTGGTTTTGATGTTTGAGTCACGTGTGAGTTAATTTAAGTTATTTGTAACTTTTTTCTATAGCATTTTATGTTGGTACGGGCGTACCAGTCTTAGTATGGGCGTACCAAGTAGCTTGGATGTATAGCACGGCTATACGGCTGGCCGTACCTAGTGAGTACTATGTTATTAAGTTCGGTACGGGCGTACAATCGATTGGTACGGCTGTATGCTAACTCACAGGAAAATTGTTTGTCAGTAAACCTGTTTTGGCACGGGCGTACCATTGGGTGGTACGACCGTATGTAAACTTGCAGGAAAATTGTTTGTCAGGAAATTTGGTCTGGTACGGGCGTACCAAGTGATGGTACGGCCGTACCACCTTTCCCTCTCTTTTTCTAACGGATATATTTGAATCCGTATGGACATACATAAACAGTACGACTGTACATGACTTATAAAACAGACTTATAAGTCTGTTAAACGGCTAGTTTTTGTAAGAACTCTTGAATGCTTTCAATTCTAACAAGCTAAATCTTGTAGAGCAATCTTCTTTGAGCTTATTCATCAATTTCAAGTAAGTTTGAGCTTGTACTCCTCATTACTTTCTTGTTTGTATTCTTACAACCTAGAGATTAGGTTTTATTATTTGAGGGATTGGTGTATGATTAATCCTTGGGGATTAATTTGTAATTGAGTTGTCTGTGAGAATTGTTATTGTAAAGGTTTGAATGTAAGCTTTGAAAATACTAGGGTATTGGATTCATTTGGGAATCCATTTGTAATTGATTGATTCTAGTGGAACCTTAAGTTGAGACTTAGGAGAAAGTGGACGTAGGCAAGAGTTTGGCCGAACTACTCTAAAATCACACGTGTTGCCAATAGTAGAAGGAATTTCATTTGGTATCAGAGCATTTTGGTGCTCATTATTGAAAGAAGTAAAATTCTTGAGCTAAAGATCCCATGGCAACCGTTGAGAGTCAATCATATACAAGACCCATATACTTCGATGGGACGGACTATTCGTATTGGAAGCATCGAATGGAAGTGTTCTTGGATAGCAGCAAAATTGAATTGTATGATTTGATGAGGAAAGAGTACTCACCTCTGACAATCACAGTTGATGACATTATCTCTTTTAAGGATAGAGACGATTGGATAGCAGAAGAATTGAATGCGAATTTCTGGAACAAAAAGGCAATGAACATACTTTATTGTGCCATAAGTCGTGAAGAATTTTGTAGAGTATCACATTGTGTTACGGTAAGGCAAGTGTGGATTGCTTTGGAGACTCACCATGAAGGAACCAATCAAGTTTGAAACAAGAAGATCCAATGGTTGACTTATGAATATGAGCTATTCAAGATGAAGGCAAATGAGTCAATCTCTGAGATGTATAATCGACTCATGGTGATCATGAATGGATTGATGAAACTTGGCAAGATGTATCAAAAAGAAGATATCAATAACAAGATCCTGCGAGTGTTACCAAAGTAGGATTGGGAGGCTTGGGTGACATCAATTGAGGAAGCAAACAATTTGGCTGTGTTATCCACTGATGTGCTTTTAGGGAAGCTCCTTACACATGAGATTACCCTTATACAAGGGGTAAAGGAAGACAAGAGAAGAGGGATTACACTCAAAGCTACAAAAGAGGAAGATTCCTCTTCCACAAGCGAAGGAGACCTCGAAGATGAAGTGGCTCTTCTCTCCAAGCATGTCAAAAACTTCCTTATGAAGAAGAAGAAGGAAGAAAGGGATGGTAGGAAGCCATTCGAGCAAAGAAGGGATTTCAATCGAAGGGACTCCAATCGAAGAGACAATCCAAAGAGGAATCAAGCCATTTGCTTTGAATGCAATAAACTGGGACATATGAGGAATGAATGTCCTCTCCTCAATAAGCCATCCAAGCCTTTCAAAAAGAAGGCATTAAAGGCTACATGGGATGATGACACCGATTCAAATGAGGAGATGTTCGAGGATGAAGGAGCAACCAATCTAGGCTTCATGACATTCCTAAATAATGAGGAAAAGGATAAGGTAACTACATCATCTCAATCTTATTATAGTAATGATGAGCTTAATGATGATGATGATTGTAGTGCATTAGAAGCATTGTTTGAAAAGTATGATCTTTTGATTAAAAAGCACAAATTATTTAAGAAGAAGCATGCATGTACTATTGAGGATAAAAATGTTTTACAAAATGAATTTGATTCTTGCAAAACAAAGCTTGAGAGTCTTGAAAAAGAAAACAAGATTTTGAAAGATGAAAATGATAAGCTTTCAAAAGAAAAGGATTTGTTGAAAGATAATTTGTCTATATTTGAACAAGGTGAGGTTAAAATAGATACTATTTTAAAACACCAAAAACTTAGTGGTAATAAAGAGGGTCTTGGATTCAATCAAAACTCCTCCTACACCTTTAAAGGAACAATTTTTGTTAAAGCCTCTACCTCAAAACAACCTTCAAATGATTTAAAAAAGAAACATATTCATCTTAAGACTCATAAAGCACATAGGCATGCTAATAAGGTGTATCACTGTTCATGGTCTTGTTCATATAATCACAATCATTCACATGCATCAAAAAGGAAAAATGTGCACAATCATTCTAGATTTAGAAATGCTATATGTCACTATTGCAATAAAAAAGGGCATGCTACCAATAGATGCTTTATTAGGAAAATGCATTGGAGTGATAATGTAGATGCTTCTAACCCCCAAGGACCCAAATACATTTGGGTACCTAAGAAGAAGTAAACAAATTTATTTTGACAGGTATGCTTGAGATCCAAGGTTGATGAAAAAAAATAGTATTTGGATAGTGGATGCTCAAGGCATATGACTTGGAATGCAAGTCTCTTCTCCTACCTTGAAGAGTATTTAGGAGGAGACGTAACTTTTGGAGATAATGGTATAGGTAAGGTT
>CANYBF010511132.1:0-14434 GCA_948192965.1 Dalechampia spathulata
TGATAATAGGATTCTTTTGAGGAATCATTTAGATTAATGACCTCCCAATGGGAGATGAGTCTCGAGACCTACAGTAAGAAATGGGTGCAAGCACCACACAGTTAAATGCCCTCCTTCGAGAGATGAGTACCGGTACCTACAGGGACCCAGTATGTGCAAAAGAAATGTGCACAATTACAGGAAAACAAGAGTGAATGTAAGAAACGAGGATGAGGAAGGATGCAAAGCATGATGGTATTCACATTGCATGTATTAGGAATGCATTCTATGATATCCTTCATGATGATGTTATTGATTGCAATGCTTGATGTAAGATGCTTGGTAGCTTAATATGTTGCTAAATTATACTTGTATGCTTGTCTATGTTTACCTAGCACCACTGAGTTTCGTACTTAGTATTTATCATTTGATGAATGTAGGTACAGAGCCTTCAGGAGAGCAAGCAGAGAAGGGGTAGAGGTCGTCAGTAGAGAAAGGCTATTCTCGAAGTGGTACTAGACCTTAGGGGCATACTTCGACTTATTTTTGTTAGTGTAGTTTGTATTAATCATAGAGGCAGTAGTTAGTATTGTATTTGGGTGGTGATGTGTAAATATAAGAACTCTATTGTATGAATTGAATCGTATATATATAATTGAGTTGTTTACCATTCCAATTCGCATGAATGAATGAACGTTTATCCTGGGTATGATGTATTCCTTAGATGCATGCCACACTACAATTGTCTTATCACCACTAAATACAGGGACGTGTACCCATACGAACTTTAATAGGATATAGAGACGATGTATCCCTTGTAGTGTGAGTAGCGATTTTCTTCAAAGGAGATTGACACTCATGCTATGGGAGCATGTTACTTCAGGTATGGGCTGGGTGTGACAGTCCAAGCTTTACAATACGACACCGCTAAAAAATATTTAGGAAGCCGTATTATATCTATGGCTACATACTAGATTTCAATAATAGAGTTGAACAAACCATCTCTTATCAGAATACGGACTTTGCTTACATAGTAAGGTTGAACCACTCGAACATGTCAAATATTCCTAAAAGAATATGGAGATGAAAAAATGATTAATAAAAAGAAAAAGATGAAATAAACAAAGATTGACCCGCAAACTAAAAGGTCAAGTGAACTTGAAAATAAGAAGAATAATACATGAACATACTAGTGATAATGAATTGCTAGATTTTAAATCCACTTTCCCGTTAGGGCACTTATTGGTTAATAGGACCAAAATGATAATGGAGGAAATCAAGTTTCCTTCAAAAGTGAATCCCTTTCTTAAATACTCACTTTCTTTCTCCTATACCCTTTCAATTAGGCAATGTAATTTTTCTTAATAAGACAACCCCTTCTTGTTTGAACTTACTTCCATAACTAGCATGCTCTTCTCATATCAAAAATTTATTTGAGCTTTTCAAAATCAAATTGCTAAATTCAAGAAAAATGAAAAGAAAAATAATACAATAATAATATAAGTAATCATGTTTTATAGTTTGAGGATAAAGATTTTTTCGTGAAAGTTGGACTATATAAAATGGTAGAAGATATTGGTCATTTGCATGGAAGTGTGACTCCAGAATGGTATTCTTTACTAACTTTAAACCAAACATTTGATCTTGTATATAGCTTTGTCATGCATCATCAAGTTTTGTACTAGCTTTTATGAGGGTTATTAAATTTAAAATTGGTTACCTTGATATGATCCCATTCATCATTGGCAGATGTCATGTTTTACTTCCCAAATCAGTGAATGTTACACCCAAATTCGATGCAACATGCTCCCGTAGAATAGTTAATAATCCTCTAAGCAAGTAAATCATTAATTATCCTATAAGGGATATGTACAATTTTTTTATATTCAATTCATTTAACCATATTAGATAATGTGTACCTATAATTCGATAATATTTGTAAATATCAATAATATCAACACACAATAGTATGCGTCCATTATATCATATGCATATATCATACATTTGTCATGCATACTGATACCATCATCCATTATGTGAGATCTATGTATTTAATTTTATATAATAAAGTGATATCAATATTACCCACAATGGTACTACAAAATGGATAAATAACATGATCACGTATCATAGATAACGTAATAACATCAAATCATGGTGAACAATCACTAAGCAATATAACTGTATCATATCATGTTACTTTGCAACATGCTTTATTTGTTATAAGCAATGCATGTAACATACTATGTAAAGATAGGAATAAATACCATAAACGATCCACTGTAACTTTCCTTATATCAAATATTGTATTTAAATATCATTACTCTATATATTTTTCTATATAAGCATACTTGTAGTGCATTCATTATTTCATCCATTATATTTTCATGATATATGATGATAATGTATGTCTGTGAAAATGCAATCATGTTTTGCATTCTCCCTCTGATTTTCCTATAACATTTCATTTCTTTTATGTATGATTGTGCATAATCCCGGTACTGGGTCCATTTCTCTATGTACCGATACTATATAATACTATGGTTCCTGTAGGAGTATAACATTTCTCTATGATTTCATATAGGAACTTATACTGTATGATTCCTTCAAGGGAATTGATAATAACTCTATGACCCAGTACACTTTCATTTAACGTTACTCTGTATATCACTTTCTTTTCCCCCTTATATCCTCTGTATGATATGTCATGAATATGTTTTTATGTATGAATAATTCATGACATGATGCATAATTGATGCTTTAATAATCATATGCAACAATGATCATATGATACCATTCATAATATAAACTCATTGCATTATTATCTTAAGCATATAGGTGAAAAGTCATTATTTTAAGACCCCATGTGAGGTCATAGAGTGAATAGCATAAACTTGCTACCATACCCTTATCAACAGCTGAAGGAGAAGTATGAGTTTCGTCAGCTGAACTTGTAGCATTTCCATTTTCCATTCACTTAGTAAAGTCATTCTTATTGCACTTGGCTTATCATCTTTAAGAATCCATAATCATTCATAACATGTAATCATCATTTAACTTTGATTCATAATGAGCATATAAGCACAATACCATCTCATAACATTTCACACTTCATAATTAGAGGTCATACATACCTTTCAGCCAACTTAAGTCCATGCATCACAACATCATCCATTATGTGTGTTTATACATCATTGACTTTCATTTGCATATATAGTTAGCCAATATTCACATACATACCATTATACACCTTTGCATTCAAGTACAAGGATATATATAAGTCATACACATGCATATTGGTATGCAAGTCAAGCATTTGAAACATTCAAGCATGTATAAGACTTGTCATAGCATATGTGAACATATAGCATTAACTTTGTTTCATGCCTCTAAGTGTGTATTTTTGTGTATAATGAAGAATTATAAGGTTTAGGTGTGTATAATATTGAGTTTAGGAGCTTAGAATGCCCATTCATCAAGATGTCAAAACATATAAGTCTAGTTACTATTCATTTGGTCATGTATACTATTCATTTGGTATGTTTTACTATTCATTTGGTCATTTTTATTGCATGTTTCCTTTCTCTTTTTGCTTAGTATGCATAAGCCATTATGTACCCTTAATGACCATTTTATGAATCATGAATGACACTCGCTTTAAGTCCATTATCTCATGCACATATTAAGGTATTAAACCATGTAAATAAGGTACCAAAACTTACATATTTAAGGCATATAACACAAAGATGCCGAAACTAAAAAGTGCAAATATCATTTTTGCACGTACTCAGACTAAATGAATTTTTAAGCTATCTTCTTGGCCTTTAACATAAACAAGCCATATACCATCAGAAACTAAACTCATCAAGGTTTCATTTAAACTATAGCATACAAATTATTTTGTCCATTAAGGCCTCTAAAACCCAAACAGTTGCATGCTTTGAAAGAGCCTGCCGAAATGCACTAAAATGCACATTTTCAGCATACCACTAAATTGTGCAATTTTTTCCTGTATCATAACTTGGTCATATAGTCACTTCTAATGCATGAACATGTTATTCTAAGATCTATCCATAAGAAATATTTCCAGATTTACAATTGCACATTAACATCTTGCATAATACATAAAGTTACATAACTTGCACATTAAGGTGCACAAGCTACCTTATAATTATCTTTATGCATACCTTAACCATTTGACTTCCAAACCATATTAAAATCATACCATACTAAATGTAAGCATACACATACATGTTACATACAAACTCATGTCTAATTAATTAACATATAAAGCACATATCCACATCTAAAGGCCAAATGTACATAATATACATAAAATACATGCTTTGCTACCCTTTAATGACCAATTTAGCATTTTCATGCCATAACTTACCTTTACATGCAACCAAACCCCATTTCCATCATCAAAATACATCATTAAATCATATTTACACAAGAATTCAAGGATTACATAACTCTGCCCCTCAAAATAGTGAAAGGCCGAATCGCCCCTAAATTGGTAGCAACTTTGCATTTAAGCTATTAACACATTTAATCATCTTTCCATCAATATTTAAATACACCAAACCTTAAAAACATAATTAATCATCATTCACATACTTTAAATAGTAACTAAAGTGACTAATTTAATCAATAGAAGTTAAGGTTTAGCATAATTTTCATACACCAAAATAGAAACTTATTTGATTATGCATAACATCAAATTTAGCAACCTAACTTCCTTATTCTTTTATCATTCAATCCAATTTTTCTATTTACATACAATCAAGACAACCCTATAGTAACTTACTTTTGCATTAACCATGTAAGAAAGCATAAAGAAGGCGAAGAAGGCATGTAGAAAGCATATAGAATGTGAAAAGAGCATGAAAATCAAATTTCTCATGAAATCTCACCTTGAAATGATGTTTTACCCTAAATTAGAATGTAAAAGAAGGAAGAAAGGAAAGAGGCCGAATATGGTCTGAAGAAAGGAGTGAAAAATTGACCTATTCCTCCCTTATGAAAATATAAGACCTAACTTTGACTAACTTAAGAAATAACCAATCATATTTTGACATCTTACAAGCTTATCTTACATAACTTAATCCATTTATGTCTTCTTCCTTTAATACTTATTTTTACATCATATTTAGGTCATGCTTTCATAAAAATGCACTTACCATTCATTATGTTAACAAGGACATAAACTATTACATAATATAATTTCCAATGTTAGCCTTAACTTTCCATGAAATATCATTTATATCCTAGCTTACCATTTAACATACCATTGCTTGTAACTTTACTTTAAGTTATATTTACACATTTTAAATTATACTTTATCATACAATAATATGTTAAACATACCAATGTATTACCTTACATACATAAATTCCATCATTGAGCTTCATCCAAAGCATTCGATAAAAGCATACTAAATTTGCATCTTTAGTGCATATTCATTTTTATAATCATCTCTCTAGTTTCTTTTCATTACTTTCTTTATCAATTCCATATCATATGGAATTCCTTTATCTATAAAGCATTTTATATCACATTCATCATGTCAAAGCATTCATGCATCATATCTTATTCATGCATTCATACATTAATCCATCATTCACTATAATGTATGCATTATGCATGCACACAATGATGTTGTGTGTGTATGGATAGGACAGTGAAACTCCAAATCCATAACAAATACAATACTGACCATCACAGCCCAAAAGTTCCTAGGGTTTAATTTGTTTTTAGGTGCAACTGATGTAGACAATAAAGACAATAAACCTAAAATAATTAGAAAAAAGTCTAATAATATTTTCATTTTTATTAATTTGTGTAGGGTAAGCCATAATTGTAAAAACCCACTCTATTTTTTGTAATTCCTTATGATGATCATTAAAATTGATAGTGAGATAAAGCATGCTAAAAATAATTAACAAATAACTAATACTAAGAGGATTTATGTTCCTCAATTCATAAACTAGGAAACTAAAACAGAAATATGTGCATGTACTAAAATTCATTATATTACAATAAACATGTTTGGCACGAATTTAGAAAATATTGATACCGACGTGCCAGAGGTTAAACCTAAATAAATGCACCAGGCGATTGTGGTTCCTCAAGCTCCTTTGATAATTCGCTTGAATGTATTAAATGGCTCAACAACAAAAACTTTTAGGAATACTAAAGAAAATATGAAAACAAATAAGAATAAAGAAGCAAACGCAAATAAACTTCAAGGAAATTGCTTGCATTAAATAAAAGAGAGTATTTAGATTAAGGACAAAGCTAAGGAAGAACATTTGAAAGTTTGTGATTAAATAAACAAAAAGAAAAAGTGACGCTGAAGTAGAAAGAATTTTGGTCTTTTTACTGTTCTTCTTTTTTGTATTGATTATTGATCGTCCCCCAGTATTGAATCCTCCTTCACTTATATACCTTAAGGACTTACGCATAACCTTCAATAACTGTCCATGCCCACGTTGCCAATATCTCATATCTCCACTTCTTTAAACTGCCCACACACCATTACTTTTGAGCCATGATTCCATTTTAGCTATTTAATTAATTTAACTAATTAATTATAAAGTTGGTTATTAATTAAGCTAAAACCAACTAATTAATTAATTTAGTTAATTAATTAATTTTAGTTGAGAAATATTTAAATTATTCAAATTAATTTTAGGCTCAACAATTGCCTCCCGCACACGACTAAATTCAATAAAGCCATTATGTATGGATTTAATTAAGACAAATTATAAACTTCAATTCTTCAAAACCTCAATTCCTTAGACCTTGACCCATCATATCTTAAGAATAAAGATATGCCAATAGCACTTGTGCACTTTTTAATCATAAATAATAATATAAATACATATTATATTAGAATGCTGATAAATAAAAAAATAAAGATAAAAAGTAAATATTTAAATATATAATAATAATAATAATAATAATAATAATAATAATAATAATAATAATAATAATAATAATAATAATAATAATAATAATAATAAAACTAAATTAAAACATTTAGATATTAACATTCAAATATCAATTACCAAGAAAATATTAAATAAAATATTTAAACTTTTAAACATTTAACAATTAAAGATAATTAAACTTTGAAACATTATTAAACTCAAAAACTCAAATACTAAAAGCATAAACAAAAATTTTCAGATTTATACAATAATAAAAATATTTAAATATTGAAGTTCAAAATAAAAATAAAGCATTTAAATGTCAACACTTAAACATTAAAACATATATTATATATATATATATATTAAAATCCAAAATAAGAAAGAAAATACAAAATACCCTATCAAAACACTTTACGAATAAAAGTTTAAACATAATAATAAAAAATAAATAAATAGATGGTAATTATAGTCGTAACTATCCTTAGGCCATGATTGACCTCCCTTTTTCATGATCTCCCTACGAGTTCCTACATCATGAACTTTCATCAATATACTTTGTGTAAGGATCTTCTTCTAGACTAGCCATCTAGTAAGCAATTTCCTCCAAAATTTGATGAATTTTAAATGGTTCTTCCCATTTATGCAACCATTTACCATATTTTCTTGCTTGAAAAGCTTGAACGTATTAAATAGCTCATTAACAAAAACTTTTAGGAATGATAAAGAGTGAAAATGAATGAGAATAATGAAGCAAACGTAAATAACTTTAAGGAAATTATTTGTTGAACGGAAAATAGATTAAAAACACAACTAAGGAATAGAGCTTGAAAGTTTGCAATTAAATAAAACACGAAAAAAGTAACACTTCAAGTAGAAAGAATTCTAGCATTTTTTATGTTCTTTTTTGAGTATTGATTAATTCCTTTTCAAATGTTCCCCCTATCTTCCATTTATCTGAGCCAATTTTAGAAAACCGTCTTCCGCTTAACTGCTTTCCATATTGCCCACGTCTTTGTTCAGCACATCTATTATGATTGTAGTGCTAATAATCTCCTCAACTGTTAGTAGCAGTTAATCTAAAGAAATTAACAGATTAATTAATTAATTGAACTATTTGAGCTCTTTATAATTAATTAACTAATTAATTATTCCAGCTACTAATAATTAATTAACTAATTAATATGTTAATTTTAATTAGCTTAAAAAGTATTTTAATTAGCTAAATTAGTTGAGGCCCAACAAGTGCCCTGCAAACGAATGGCTTCGATCTAAATAGCCATTACGTATGAATTTTGACTATAAAGCTTGGCCTTATTCATATTCTCCTTGCTTAATGACTTCATGAAACCATATAGGCCTAAGGTCCAATTTAATGCCCTAGATGACTGGTTCTGGGCAGTTGAAAAACTTTAGAAGAAGAGGTTTGGAGAAGGAACAGACCATCTATAGGGCTAGTTCCTCAAACCCTACACCATTTCCTCAAGCCCTACACCCACCTGTTCAATCCTTTCAAAGTGCTACTTCTCAAAACACTTCTTCTTCCCCAAAACACATAAGCCCCACACCCACCTATTCAATCCTTTCAAATTCCCACTTCTCAAAACACTTCTTCTTCCCTAAAACACACATTTAGCCACAACACGCTCTCTCTGCCATTAACAAATCCTCCAAAGCCCTACCACATCGGTTACCAAATGCCATCGTCATCAGAGACACTTGCCAGACTAATGCCGTCCTCTTCCTCCTCTAACCATGACTCATGTACCACTAACAATAGCAGCAACGACAGTCTTGTCTTCTACGAGGCAGAACCAAGAAATCATACCAACAGCTGCTCATCCCTTTCACCGCACAATCAAGCATCCATTCTCCACCCTCGATGACCTCCACTCTTGTTTCACTACCATCGCTGGAATCGATCGGACCTACTCACTCTTCCCCACTGGAGTTTTACCATACAATATCAACAGATTCGGTAAAATCATTTTTCTTTCCTCAATAACATCAAAATAAGTAAGCTTTGAAATTTCTTTTATTCGGCTTTTAAGTCTGTATCATGCATGTGTTCCAACCAAGCAAATGACCAAAGATTGATAAGTTGAGTCCGAGCCGATGGGCTTGACAAAATCATTTTATTATTGTGCCTTCGGTGCATGTCAGGTTGGTGTTCACGAGATTTAACCTCAATTACCTGATAATTTTTTGATATTCCCTTGAAAATGCCCAAATATATGATTGGGTCTTTGATAAATATCGTATTTCCACTACTGTAGCAGAAACCAGCTACTTCAATTTTTCATCATGTTAAAGATGGCCTAACCAATCATACCCTCTGATGTCTTCTTAACCTCTAAATATTGAGTTTTTGATAGAAACATTCTAAAGAATTTGATTGTGTTTTTGCTTCCTACTCTTAATAGCTCTTGTATGTGCCCCGTCGAACCTATTTTTGTTTCTTTATGAGCCTCTGTCTTAATAAATCCCAAATAAATGTTTATCTAATGACCACACTTGCTTGTTTTTTTATTATATTGCATTACCCTTTTGATGATTTCTGAAAAACTACTTGACCATGAGCAACTGTGCTATATTGTCTTATGCAAACCACCTGAGAACTTACTTTCTATACATAATTCATACATACCCTTGAAACAAAGCTCAAATCAGGTACCAACCAATAAAAAACCAAAAAGTTTACTTAACATGTTACTACAATTAACAGAAAAATGCAAAGATACCTAGACTACAAAAATGCAAATAGAACGCCACATTTGGAAATCAAGTTTTAAATAAAACTAAATCTCACGTTACAATGAAGTCAAACCAAGAAAACAAAAAAACAATTACCATGCGCATATACCTAGAAAAGCTTTTACCACTTATGCACAAGTGTCAATATAAGATGTTGACCTTTGCAAATTAACTTAGCTTTTATCTCACACGTACATTGATATTTACAGAATTGGAAAACTTATTATTATTATTATATTTTTAGTTTTGTTCTTTTTATTAATTTGTAAACAAATAAGATAAAATAACGTAAAATAATCCAACCAAATAACATGACTATATTCAAAAATAAAGATCAAACCTTTTGAATACTACCTTCAACACTAGAATAAAGGCATGCTGCTCATTAATTTGCTTAATTTAGCATTAGAACAAAATATGGCACAAACGTAGTTAGTGAAATAAACTACAAAATTGATTCCTTACAAAGGACAATAAAGCATTAAACGGCTTAGAAAACAAATTGAAAGGAACATTCTAACAAATAGGCACATGTATAACATGGAAACCATGAAGACTAATATCTAACCAAAAATTCCAACAAGTACCTTATGTCATCACCAACAAATCACACATACCAAAAACCATTTTGAAATTCGTATCATTAAGCATGCAGGTCAAGCACATTACAAGATAAAATCCTAGAGACAAAAGAAATCTATAATAAAATAAAAATGTTAAAACAAACCTAATCCTAACTAATTCTTGAGGAAACCTTAAAATAAAATAAACTGTAAAAAATCTGTTAGGTTACTACTACAATAAAAATCTTAAAAGAAAATCCAATTTTAAAACTTAGTTAAACGTGAGGAACAAACATTCCATGTGTTCCGCAAGGTGAAAAATAATATGAAATCTTAAGGAAAAAATTCAATAAACTACTAACAATAAAATCCTTTATTTTAAAAAACTTGAAGGACTCAATAAAATAATTTTAAATCTCATAAGATAAGATAAAATAGAAACAACTAAACATAGAGACTTAATCTTTAAAACTCAAAATTTTTAAATGACTAACATAGCTTAATTTAATTACATGTACAAAATCTAAAAATGAAAGAAAAATGCAACACAACTTCAAAAATTTAAAACAAAACTACACGATAAGAAGAAGCAATAAAAATCAAACCAAAATCCATCAACACTTGCTAAATCTGAAATATATTTAGAGCAATACCACTGAGGATCTCATATAAAACTTGACAAACCTTAATCATAAGCAAAATGATCCTTGAGACTACATACCTCTTCATGCACAGGCTCGTTTGAACAATACCTTTTGAGCTGTTACAATTATTGCATATTAATTGCTTTGAAACATCACATTCTCATATCTAAGCACATTTCTTTCATTTTTCCTCAGCTATGGCTTCTATTTCATCTCCCTAGTAACCTGTTCAACTTAATATTGACCCACCTCCATAGGTAATTCTTTCATAGTATAAGATTGAATGAGAAAAACTATATTTATGCTAAAAACTTTATATTCTGCAAGAATCTGTGTGGACCCTTCGAGTATTAAGAAAACACTTCCCTCTTGTTAATCCTGCACAAGCCAGCTTTTTAGAGGTACCTTTGAAACTTTATTTTTCTTTTTGTTTATGTAGCAAATTTGGACAATTAAACTAAATAAACTGACTCACAGATGTTGAAGCATCGACTCCTTACTGACTTCCCACTACCTGATCCTTCTCCTCCACCCAGCATTATTTTTTTGTAAGTACCAAACTTATCATTGTGTCTATATGCCCTCTGTATTCCTACATCATATCCTATATTTTTGTTTTGACTTTTTAGGATTGGCAAAGACTACTTAACCCCTTCATACATAGGGGATGACCAGAAGCTCACTATCGGTCCTCTCCCATTCTCAGATAAATTTAACGTCCATGTTCCAGTCAGCCTGCCTCTATTGGGAACAAACTTCTCTAAAATGCATTTTATCAAGAAACCCTGGCCCCGACCTAGCGATGAATGGCTTCAATAAATCGGTCGATTAAGACCCCGTTATGTTCATGATTGCATTTAGATGGCAATTCTGGAGTTAGTAGAGCTATTTGCCTAAGCCATTGAATTGGAAAAAGACTTAATCGAAACACTGCTTTGCTTATGGAACTCTGATATCAACTCCTCCTTATTCCCATTTGGTTATGTCTCCATAACACTTAAGGATGTGTTTATGATCACTGGTCTACCTGTTTGGGGTGATGAATGTCTCATTCTGATCGATTCCTCCTTGTCAAATCTGCCAAGCATCACTGTTAAATCCATAGAGGATACTTCTTACTCATCCATGATTAAGAATTAATCCTGTAGCAATGGACCCCTAACAGTAAAAGAGCATACTTATTTCTTATGGGTTCTGCTGTATAGGTACAACACCCTTAACTCTTGGTTACTAATTATTTTTTGCTTATTACAACTTATCCATCCATGTTGTTTTTTCCAGGTACCTTTTCTACCCAAGTAGTGGCAAGCCAAGCATTGAATACTTGGACCTGGCTCATGCACTAGCTGCTGGTTTTGATTTTGCACTTAGCTCTATCTTTCTTAGGGCATTATATCAAAATCTCAGGAAATGCTCTTTCAACTCCGATGCCCTCTATTTCAACTATGTCTGGTTCTTACAATTGTGGAGTCATGCTTATTTCCTTGAGCTTAGTGGTTCCAGCTCTTGTATGATGGGTCCTATTGCTTCATGCCTAATTCGAAGAAGATGTAGAATGACTTCATCAAAGATATTCTCTTTCTTTTGCAACTTAAGAACCCATATATCAGCATAATTATCTGTATTTGGGAATGATCTAGTTGCTCCCTTCTGGCTTAGTACCTTTTCAGATGATATGGACACTTTCCTGGATATTAGAAAGAGGATTATTTTAGCTTACACCAGGAAACGAGTATTTCTGACAGGTAGAGCTAATGCTTTTTCCTACTACCCATGCACATCTTACGAGGCATTTTCTTTATATCTCCTGTTGACCCTCACTTTTCACCATCGTATAATTTTGGATCTTTGTTAATTCGGCTAGGATTTAGTCCCCGATGTTGATCCCGATTATACATATAGGCCCCTGTGTCTTCTTCTGTGTGTTATGGCGCCTAGCGGGACCCGTCGCGTATTCTGTGCATGCAGAACACCCTTTCCCTATTACCTGCGCAAGGCAAACTGCCTGAAATGCAAAACATTGCATTTTTGGCTCCGGATACTATTCATCATGAATAGTACATAGGTGGGGCCCATTAAACAGAAGCGGGGCTCGCAGCCCCCAATAGCCTATTCTGTATATTCTGTACTTACAGAATATATTTCCCAGTTGCCTTACGCAAGGCACAGCGCTTGGCATCGCGAATGCCGTTTGCTGGGCCCACTACACTGTGGAGGCCCACCTAGTAACAGCGGGGCCCGCTGCCCCAATTGCCTATTCTGTGTATTCTGTACTTACAGAATACAATTCACACCTGTCTACGCGTGGTAGGATACGCAGAATGCGAAATATTGCATTTTAGACCTAGATTACTATTCACTATGAATAGTATATAAGTGGGGCCCGCTTCCCCAATTAGCCAATTATGTGTATTCTGTACTTACAGAGTACATTCCGCTGCCGTGGCATTCCGAATGCCACATTTGTAGGTTCACCTCGCTGTGGGGTCCGCTAAACACTAGTGAGGTCCGCTCCCCACTATCGTCCGCTTCAATGCGTTGTGTACGCACAGAACACACCCTATCTGCCGCCTCACTTGAGGTGGAACGCTTGGTATGCTATTTGCCACTTCCTGGCCCCTTTTGCACTGTGGGGCCCACAGGGGTACTATTCATCGTGAATAGTACCTAGGTGGGCCCACCACCCGAATTCACCAATCTGAGTGTTCTTGACGTGTAGAACACATTTCCGCTAGTGCCTACGCGAGGCACGACTCATGGCATCCCGTATGCCACTTTTTAGCCTTAATGGGCCTATTGGGCCTAAATTGGGCCCATTAGGCAAAACTCGATGTTCGGGGCCGAATTTGAGAAAACTTATAACTGCAAAGTTTCTCGAAATGACATTTGCACTTTCCTGGACATATGGCACGCATCCTGTTCCGCCCGTATGAGGCGGAGCGCATAGGTCAAAAACGCAACATGCGTAGCGCATAGCCCTATAGGCTACGCACGTTGCATAGTAAAAATGTTTGGTCGGGAGCCACTTCGGGACCAAATTTGGAAAAAATTTCTTCTGCAAAGTTGTTTTTCACGTTAAATAACGCTTATATGCTTTGCGGCGCATCCCGGAAGTGACCACAATGGGCCCTACGCGAGGGTTTCTAGGCTATATGCGCACATATAGCCCTATGTGCGCCACATGTAGCACATGTGTGGCGCACATAGCCTTACATGTAGCGCACATGTATGCAAATACGTGCCAAAAATTACAAAATTGCCACCCAAAAATTCACTCTATAAATATAGAGCTCGGGCAACATTTTTTGGACCCCGAAATTTGCTCTGAGAGCAGCCAAACCTCTGCCAAAATCCTCCCAAATTAATTAAACACTTAATTAATTATTTCTTAGGATCTAGGGACTTAATTGGCTTAGTAAGGCTCCCTAAATGTTCCTGGAGTTAAGATCTACAAGAATACTCGGCCGGATCAAGGTAATTTCTGCCCATTTCTTCATATTTCTCGATTTTCCTCTATTTTTTGGGTCTATATGCTGCGTATATAGACCTATGTGCGCCA
>CANYBF010511381.1:0-10811 GCA_948192965.1 Dalechampia spathulata
CTTACCAACTCACCTTACAACTCAAATAACCCAAAACTCAACTCTAACTTCCTCTCCTTTGCACTTTACTACGGATTTGTATGAACTTTGCTATATTCTCCTCATTAAGCTTGATCTATGCCTAAATCAAGCATGCATGTACCCTAAAGAATGAGTTTAAGTAATAAACAAAGTTATTTTAGAAGATAAAGTTTTAGTTTCTAACAAAATCACTAAAAACGTAACAAATCATTACTTACTCTTGAAGATCCTTTTAAAAAAAGAGTCTTGACCACTCTTTTACAAACCCCAACTAACTTGTTTTTGGCCTTCACTTGTAGATTACATGCAAGCTAGTTTGAAACTTAAGAAACCATCCAAAAGAAAAAGAAAAGCTTGCAGATTGCTTGATGGAAGAAGAAGAAGAAGAAGCTTGCGCCCTTTTGTTGAAAAATAAGCAATATGGAGGTCTTTTATCTTGAGCTTAAGTATTATGCTTAGAACTTGTAAGATTTATGAATTATCAGAAGAAAGATGAAGAAGAAATGAAGAAGAAGTCGGCTGGTTTGAAAGAAAATGAAAAGATTAGGTTAGATAGAAATGAGAGTCTAAGAAAGAGATAAGAAATGAAAGGAGATAAGAAGAAAATGCATGAGTGGAAGGGAAAGGAGGTAGGGTTTCGGCCAAATAGTGCTTTAGATGCATTATTACATGAAATTAGGATTAAATGAAGAAGGGATTCGGATGAAATGAAGTCCATTTGGACAAATTTCCAATTTAATCCCTATATACCTACAAACTACCCTTTTTAGCCCCTAAACTTTAATATTTTTGCATTTTGCTTAAATCCACCAATAAAATTTCTTAATTTTCATATTATTAAACCTAATTCATCATATTTTTAATTATAAATACCTTCCAACAATTTTCCCATACCAATTTATTTAATATTCTTACACTCTCTCTCCATCCACTAATACCACTCCCTAAACTACCTTTCCAATTTCCTATACAACTTTTCCAAATACCAATCCCACATTCATTTAATTATTCTATTTAAAATATAATCTATATTATTCTATTTCCATTAATATTTATCTATTTATTATCTTCCGTAACATTAATTTTCCTATTTCATAATAATGACATCACTTTAAGCAATAATGACATCATTATGTTACCTTAATTAAATTTAATAATTCTACCTTTTCTAATATTTATAATTTCATATAAAATCATACTAACTCATAATTACTTCATCAGTTTTCATTTTCTAAGAAAAATCATATTAATTTTGCTTGATTACATCATCAATACCTAATTATGACATCATAAATAAATTTTTACTCAAAATTTTAAAAATTTGCATATATCTAATTTAAGTTAACATAAGCACTATGGTCAAAGCCATTCTCCCTCTTAATCCTCATTTATCATTTTCATTAATGCGCATTTACTGGGTCTTTCATTTTTCTATATTTAATTTTGGAACATATGAACTCATTTAATTCAATCTCATTTCATTTATCTCATGATAAAATATTATTTTATTCCCGTAGGAATTCATATCATATTGCCCAACATGATCATTTAACCTTGTCTCATATCACATCATAATCATTTTCTCCTTATATCACCATGTCATGCTATGTCATATAATGATAAATGCTTATGGTCATGATAAATATCAAATGCATAAATACATTAATTTATTATAATGCTATTGCATTACCCAACTTTCATCCCTTTGATTATTTAATGATGGAGGACTTATATAATTTAGCACAAACTTGGTATGTCTTTTCCTTTGTTAAAAGCCTTTGGTGATTCGTGAATATTTTCCATTGATTTACCTATTCCACAACCAATATTAATCTTTTATTAGAATTGTAGGTGATTATTATTATTATTATTTTATTACGACTTATATTGCTAACATAAATTAATATCAGGTATAAATCATGTAAAACATAACTTCTTCATTTTAATAGATATTTATTTTTGATAAATATGCTAAAATTATTATCATCAAATTTTAATCTCAATTCTTATCATATATCTATCAACATAATCATAATTTCATATCATTTCCACACCATTAACATAGAAATCACAACATAACATTAATTTATGAATGCACAATAAATCACATAATGCAGGATGTGACAATCACATAAAAATTTTATTTTGTATTTTCAAACTACACATGAAAAACTTTTATTTGAAAGATAGTAAAATTTTTAAATTCCCTCATTTTCACGATAAAAAATGCAATCAAAATTGTATACTATTGCATTTGGCACATGATTTCAATATTGTTTTCTTTGATATTTTTTTTAGTTTGTAAAGAGAGTTTGATAATTGATCTTTAACTTTGTAGCTTGGACCCCATTGCAGTAATTATAGTGGATTTTAGCTCAAGGTGACCAGTGGTGAGATTAGCAACATCATCAAAAATCTGAAAAGAATTATCAGAGTTGTTAGTAAAAGAAGTGAGAGCGATCTTCTTGTATGTTGTCAAGGCTGAAAAATCATAAATATCACCAGAGATGGTGAATTGCTGGTCGAAAAAGTCATCCAAGTTAGGTAACTCAGGAGCACGGTCATGCTGTGTCTCCCCCTAGACAAAGGCAACCATCTTGCACTCTTTCAGCTTATGCAAAGTATAGGGATCAAACCCAATGTAATATCGCTCCTCCCACATGGTTGTAGAAATGTTGAACTCCACCAAACCCTACTGGTATTGGCCTAAACCTATGCTAGGCATGAAGTTCATGTTATGCAACATCTTCTCCATGGTGGGACTCTGTTGGTATGAATTTGATTTAGATTCTCCAATGATGGGATCTAAAAATAAGTCATGAGAGGAACATCCTCTCTGATGTAGGCTAGGGCAACCTCATCATCATCTGAAATAGTAACCACACCTTCATCATGTGGAAACTTGATCTTATGGTGCAAGGTGGATGGCATACCTCTCAAGGCATGGAACCATGGCTAGTCTAATAGCAAACCAAATGATACTAGAATATCAAGAACTATAACCATTGACTCAATCGGCTCGAAAGTAATAGTGGCAGTGAAGGTGCCAGTAACCTCCCATTTAGACTCATCATAAGCCTTGATGATAGTCTTGGATGGCTTCAAGTCTAAAGGCTAGATCACAAGCTTGGGCAACACCTTAAGAGGAGACATTAATGCCAGAACCATCATCCATCATGACGTAAGGAGTGGAGAAGTTCATGATATGCACTCTAATGAAGAGTGCCTCATTGTGATAGATACCCTCGATCGGTAAATCCACATTTGAGAAAGTGATCATGCTACATCATAACTCTCAATTCACTAACTGACTCTTCATACTAAAGGTAGAGGCAAATGGAGAAATTCTCATGTTGGAAAGTACCTTGAAAATTACCTATTGATGTTGTTGGAAGGATAAGACCAAGTCCTAAATACTGATGTTGGCCAGTGTGTTCTTCAACTGCTTGATGATAACATTATCAAGCTAAGAAACCTTATCAACAGGTTGTAAAGCTAAAGCACTGCTTAGACTAACCTCATCCCTGGCGGGCGTAGCCTTTATTAGATTCTTCAAAGCATCCAACTTTTTCCCAAGGTTGGGAGGAGTGAACACCTTACCATTATGAGTTATGTTACTGACTTGAGAGGATATCTTGTTAGCACTTAACCCCTTCTACTGCGTAAGAGACTTAGATGCTGGTTTGGCTGCCTTGGAAGTCCTAGTTGACTCACCTTTCTTAGAACCCTAAACCTTTGTTGATTCAAACTTAAAGGAACCTTAAGTAGCTCTGGGCTCATCCTCTGAACTATCATACCATATGTCAATGGCACCAATATTGAACCTATCGTTAGGCTAGAAACTGATAGTATGTAGCTAAGTAATCTCTTCACTGTCGAGAGAAGAGAGGGAGTTAAAAACCAGAGATTCTAGCAACCTTGATTAGAGCATGTAGGTATGATTAGCCTTATGGTAGTTAGACAATGGGTTAGTTTTAGTAGAGGGTTTAGATTTCTTGGGATCTTCAAGCTCACCAGAATGAATGAGGTCCTAAATGACCTGCCTGAGAGAGTGATAATCATCAGTGTTATGGCCATGATATTGGTGGTAATGGTAGTAAGTTTTGGTGCCTATTGAGGCTAGGGGTGGTGTTTGGTAATTTGGCTTGAGTGACTTTATGAGTTTGGCTTTGAGGATACATCCAAAAACCTTAGAAAGTGGTATCCCAAGATTTGAGTGCCTTCAAGATTGGTTAGTGTTTTAGAGTATAGGATTTAGTGTTTATAGGGCTTTTATGTAGTGGGATTTATGTTGTGTTTATGTGTATGTGGTGGTTTTCAGTTTGAGGAAGGAAGGCTCCTTCTTCTTCAGCCTCTTAATCTGTTCAATCTGTTGGCCAACAAAGTAGATATCCTTGAAGGTATGGAAGATTTAATACTTCAGCTTATCCTAGTATAGTAGCAGTGACCCCGTAATAACCTTAATAATCTTGTCTAATTTAGATGGCTTTTGTCTAACTAGTGTAGCTTTATCCATCCACCGGCTAAAGTAATCCATGAAAGACTCATTAGCTTTCTACTTAACCATTTCTAGATCTAGCAGAGTAATATGAAAATGGGATTTGAACCTGTACTGCTTGTAGAAAGTAGTGCAGAGAGGCTTCAACTTGGCCATGGTTGCCTTGTTAAGGCTGTGATATCATGCCAGTGCTAATCGCTATAGAGAAATGAATAATAGTCAAACTATCTACTCATTCGATAAGTCTATAGTACTCATCATCATCATGTAAGTCTTGACATGATTCTTTAGATCCCCAACCCCACTATATATGGGAACATCTAGAGCTTGAACTTGGCAGGAAGCCCCTTGATAGCTCGAATAAAGAACTCATCGAAGTAAGGATTAGACCCCATCCCCTTGGTCTTCATGAATAGACTGTATTTATTCTATCTTGTGCTCTAGTGTAGAGGTTTCAAACTTATAAACATAATGCATGTGAAGTGAGATATTATCATCTATCTTAACATCATATAGATTGATTGCTTTCCTCTTATCCCTCACAAGAGATGGCAAGGTGATGAAATCTCTAGGACTGAGAGCTTCTTAGATTTGTTGTTGTATAAGAGTCTTGAAGTCATTGATCAATAGCTTGGCCATATATTTATCAATGAGTTGTTGTACTGGTACAAGTAAGGTATCATCAAGCATTAAGCAGAAAGTGTCTGATGAAGAAGCGATATTCTTAGTTGGTTGTGAATCTGACATGGTCTGCACATGACAAAGAAGGTTAGCATGAATGCATGTGTATGCATACACTATTGCATGTGATGCGTGTGATGCAACACATAGGATGTATGCATGACCTATGTTAGGAAACATCCATCATTATGGCTAGAAAATAAAGTAGTTAGTAAAAACCATGCATGAGCATGCATGTATGCGTGTTTGACAAAAAATGCAAAAAGGGTAGTGAACATGTGGCACACAATAGCGCTCTCTACTACCCTTATACCTCCACGAATGTAGGTCGGTCCAAAATTTCCTAGGTGGGATCCTAGCCTAAAGTTAGACTGGGAACTCAAGGCATGATACATTCAACATGTGAAGCAAGTAAAAGATGATAATTCCCGATCATATAATGGATTATAGTGAAAATCTGATAGCATTTTGGCATGAACATATTGCTATAATAAGAGAATGCTAATTGAATGGGCATGTGGTTAGTTACCATCATAGAATCATGCAAGAATCCTAACTCTTAGTAAAGTAAAATGGCATGATCATATTGCTATGATAAGAGAATGCCAATGGAATAGGCATGAGGTATGCAACCATATAGAATCCTTAGAGGATTCTGACTCTTAGTAGAGCAAAATAGCATGATCATATTGCTATAATAAGAGAATGCCAATGGACTAGGCATGAGGTATCCAACCATGTTGAATCATGAGAGGATTCCGACTCTTACCAGAGCAATATAAGGTGAGAAAAGTGGCCAAATTTAGGCAAATCCACTTATATGATAGGATAAAGATCCATATAGCATGTGTATAAAAGGCCCTAGTTTTGGAATGTTGCTATGATTAGCTACATGACCTTTAGTTTAGTAAGAATAGGCTAAGGTCCCCTACAATGTTGTCCATAACCTTTCTAATCAAATGGAATCATCGATATAGGACTATACCTAGTGTCTATCTGTTAGGAATCATCAATGGTCAATAGTACAAAGCAATGAGTGGTAAAGGCAGATTTGATTTCTTAAGGAGTCGAATGGAGTCCAAGGTAATCATTAACCCACAATCACTGGCTTGACACGGGATAAACGGTGATGTGCAAACATAAACTATGTACACAAAATGCAATACAATTAGCCCAACTAGAATGGGAAAGGTGATATGAAACTTAAAGATTGCAATGCCACCACATTTTCATAGTAGGTCCCTAGTGGAGTCACCACTATGGGTAAGGCTTTCACCATGACCCAAAGCGAGGCTTGCAATGCATGGACTAGAGCCCACTTGGAGTGAAAATGCAATCTTCTTGAGGGGCTACCTTAAGGAATGAGACAGACTCAAAAGAGTCATAAGATGGAGTCACCATTGGATGATTCTAAAATTGAGTTCGGGTGGTGAAGATCTATTCACTCAGAGTTTCAAATTCACTTTTACCATTTTAGTTGAGTTAATTATCCTAGCCAGGCAAGCATTTATGAGCATGAAATAATCATACAATAGGGTATAACATAACAACAATCATGGTAAATATAACATGGCATCATGATATGGCAATCATGGCTTGAAACATGGCATATACATGACATGTGAGATGACATAGCATAAGCATGACATAGCAAAGGCATGGCATGTGAGATGACATGGCATAAGTAGGACATGTGAGATGACATGGCATAAGCATGACATGTGAGATGATATGGCATAGGCATAATATGGTATATATCACATGGCAAAGCATCATGGCAAATATAAAATAATGAGGAAAGCATGTACAAAATAAATAAGATGCCGGTGAAATAGTTTGAAGAAAATAGGGGATACACGGGGGATTTAGGGTTAAATCACACAAAATGGGGCAATAAAGATATTCTATTACATAAGATCTTCATCGATACAAAATATGAGACATTAAGCAATGTCTCATCCACTCAAGAAAAAGTCAACCTTGGTCAGCGTGAGACAAAAATGTACTAGTAAAAATGCAAAAATACAAGAAAAATTATTAGTAGCAAATGAAATTTAGAACTAGATCGACTAATTCTATGCAATGTGAAAGCACAAATTAAGAGCCAAATTCCAATGAATATAATGGCAACAATCATGAAAAAGTGAATAAACAAGAATCAGATCGTGAAAATCATGCAAAAATAATCAATTTTAGATAAAATCAATCAATAAAAAACTTGGACTTTTCTAAGATCATATGAAACATCACTTAGAAAAAAATCAATGTCCAATCAAGCTAAACATGTCAAGTGACAATAATAAATACAATTAAAATAACATTAATTGAGTAATTAAATGAAAGACATGATTTAATGTCAAAATCATAAGCAATTGATCATGACATAATGAATTAGGAGTCACTAACATCATACAAATGCCAATTAGAGATAGCAATCCTACAAAGCAAAGCCAATCATGTCATTAAACATCAAATCAAATAAATTAAATAAGCATGTAACTTGAGAATATGATTTAAAAGCCAAAATTGATGAGATGTGAATGATATATGGTAAATTCAGAACATTAGGGTTACTATGAAGCCTTTAATGCTACTGAGGACATTCAAATTTATCAGGAAACAAGTGAAAAATGAGAGAAAAATAGCATTTTCTAGTAAAACTAGATGCTATGTGTGCCATACATAGCATGACATGTGCCACATGTAAGCTATGTATGGTAAACATCATATGATGTGTATAGTATATAATGAGGCAAATTCAAAGGAAAAGATGTTTTTAAGAAAAAATTAGAAATTAAACCCAAATCATAGTAAATTTACAGCAACCATAGATGATTTAAACTATGGATAAAGCATTGGTAATCATCAAAACATGCATGATTAAAGCCAACCATCAAGAATAAACCCAAAAATCATAAACCCATCATGAAATCAAATGAAAAGGAAGTAGAAAATAGACATTCAACTCACCACAATAGATTGTGCTTCTGTAATCTTTATTCCAAACATGATTAAGGCTTTAAGTAAGGTTAATTAGTCTTTAATCCTAAGTTAATTACTTAATTAAGTGTTTAATTAAGTGAGAATTAATTTGGTAGAGTTTGGGCAAGTTTCATTAATTTCTAGACCTTTTCCATAAATAAAGGCTTTGTTTTATAGGTGTGAGTGATAGGATTTAAAAAATCACATTAGCAATGTGGGATTCTGGAAATTTTTAAGTTATGTTCGTAGTACATAGTGCTATATGTGCATCATATAGCCCAGAAAAGGCTATATGGGTAACATATAGCAGCCAATGCCCAGTATGATGCAATTTTGACCTATGTGCATTGCTCAATGTGGGCACATTGGGATATGCACCATAGGTCAAACAAGTATCATTTGGGACCCTAAGGTATGGTGTCATATGGAGCATATTAGATTTGCTCAAGCAAAGGTTGCCCGTCATATGTATATTTTCATGACATGTATACTATGTAGCACTATGTGCAATGCATATCATGAAATGCATAGTATGCACTCCACCTTCCACAAGAAAAATGTAAGATGCTCCATATGTCTATAACACTCAGGGGAAGCTCAAAGGCATATGTCTAAATTAGGGGCAACATCAGGGACCTGTACCAAGCCGAATAGACAAAAACCTAAAACTGCAGTGCATGGGTGAAAAGTCAGGGTCAACAAGTATAATTATTATTAGGCACAAACTTATCTTATCCTTGCCTTTATCCATTAAAGGTTCAGAGATAATAGTTTCCCTATTTTGCATGCTTGTGGAACATACATCTTAATTGTATAAATTATACAAATCATATAACCCC
Source organism: Dalechampia spathulata (assembly GCA_948192965.1). Taxonomy (NCBI): domain Eukaryota; kingdom Viridiplantae; phylum Streptophyta; class Magnoliopsida; order Malpighiales; family Euphorbiaceae; genus Dalechampia; species Dalechampia spathulata. The sequence continues at coordinate 9,022 of CANYBF010511381.1, forward strand.
CATCTCTCACCTTATTAAATATGAATGCATAATAAATTATACATAATCATATTTATAATAATCATACATGAGTTATTCTTTAAACATCTTTCCTTACATTTAAGTTTAAGTAATTCTAATCAATTATAATTTAGTCTTTTGCCCAGTCCATTGAGCAATTACTTATCCATACGTTTATTTTTAATTCAATTAATTCCAATGTCACACTCCTCCTTTAATAGGTGCAATTACCATGTAAGCAAGGTTCTTCTACTTAGTCTGTTGCATCACCACCTAAGTTATTTTTGTGGTTGTTTGTTTGTTGTACTTGGTTTTCTTTTTCTATATACTAAAATAGTCCTATTAATGCTCATTAAATCATTTATCTTTTACTTTAATAATAATTCACAAGCTTCCAAAATATCCATTCAATCATTTTAAATTATATCTTAAATATTATCTATCCATAATAATTTATTTACCATTTCATAAATTTATTTACTTTTAATTAATCATTTAACTTAATATCATAAACAACTTCATTATCCATATTTTAATCCCTATTAAATCAAAATTATATTTTCACCATTTCCATCATAGTAACTTTAAAATCACTTTTTACCTTATATCATCAAATTTACTCCAATTTTTACTTAAACTCTATAATCATCTTAAACTAAATCATTTAATTCATAATTCTTAAATTATATAAACTTAAAATGATATTTAGCCATTCAATCATTAATTTTTCTTAACTTATCACTTAACTTATATCATTTTCTCAACTTTTTACTTTATGTTTTTAGTAAATCTCTTTAAAATTATGTTTTAAACTTACCAACCATTATCAATGTTCATTAAAAGAATTTGGTCAAGATGAAAAATTATGACACACTCACCCACACAATCACCACATACTTTATTTCATGTTTCTTTACAATCCTAACTCATCTAACAATCAAATCATTAATTAAACCAACCAAAATTCATTAAAAATACTTTAAAAGTTTCTACCAAAGCTCAAATCTGATCGAGTGTCAAAGTGTCATGTTTTATGCCTATAAAGCACTCATTTTAGCATTATTTATTTGTTAGAACAGTTGACTTGCATACATTTCGTATTTTGCAGGTCAAAAATGATGAATTTTGGAAAATATGCTTAATTGGGAGTTTTTAGAGCTTATTTGGATTTTAGAGTTTCAGGATACTGCTTGCGGGTATAAGATGGGGTGAAATGACCTATCAGAATTGCGTTTTGGGAAGAAGAAGTTGAGTCAAACTCAAACTTCTACGAGCTGAAAGCAGATAAGACTTGCGGGCATAAGGGACACCAAAACGACAACACCTAGACAGTTTTGGAGATTGGACGAGGACGAGTTTTAGTTGCATTTAATCTCCTTAAGCTGGACGAAAAAGTGATTGGGAACAATGCAAACTCTTTCATCTGAAGATTAGGATTATTATTTATTTTTATTAGTTTAATTATTAATTTACCTTCTATAAATAGGAGTATGCTCCGATGTAGAGGGGGTTCAGAGTTCCTAATTTTCGATTCAAAGTTTTATTAGTTCAGATTTTATTGTTCATTCCTTTAATTTTAATTCCAGATTTTATTTTATTTATTTTTATTTTATGTTAATGTTTATTTCACCCATGATGCTAGGCTAGGCGATATTTTTCCCAATTGGAAGTAATTCAAGTCATTCATTAAATGATTATGTGAGATCTAAGTGATCCTAATTCCATTGGCAAAGCACTATTATCTCTAATTCTGAGTCGCATAGAACCATTGTTGTTCCTAGTGCATGTAA
>CANYBF010511383.1:0-10324 GCA_948192965.1 Dalechampia spathulata
GAATGTCTAGTAAGTTCAGAAGCAGAGCGGCCCATAGCACCAAAGGCATTCTCAGAGTTGTTGAAGCTGGGGATTCAGAAAACAACTATCAGAGAAATATGTGAAGGTTTGCCTCCGGAACATGATTTCCTTGGGAAATTAGGAACACTACAAATCTCACAATGCAACCAGATGACTACCGTATTTCCAGCAAAGCTGTCGCAAGGAATGCAAAGCCTGAAAACTGTGTTGATTGAACATTGTGAGAAATTGCAAGAGGTGTTTGAATTCCCACAGAAGCAACTCAATGAAGCAAATAAGGAGTACCTCTCTCACCTAACCACATTGAAGCTGACTTGGTTGGATGGATTGATGTATATATGGAAGGGGCCTACCCACCAAGTAAACCTCAAAAGTCTGACCCGTTTATCCCTTTCGCACTGCAATAGCCTAAGGTACCTTCTCTCGCCATCTCTCGCCAAAACTCTGATGCACCTTGAAGAACTAGAGACAGAGTACTGCAAACAACTTGAGCATATCATTTCAGAAAAAGATGAGTGGGATGGAATATCTTCAGAACGTCATCTTGAACAAGGTTACCTTCAAAACATAAAGAAAGTCGAGATAAGATTCTGTAACAAATTGGAATATGTATTTCCGGTCTCAATTGCTAGAGGCCTTTCTCGACTTGAACTTATACAGTTATATAGCAATAATCAACTGAAGCAAGTGGTTTGGAATGGAGATGAATATGAGAAAGTGGAAACCCAAGCCCCATCTGAATTTGGTTACTTCTTTTCAAGCCACTATACTGCGGAGTGGCCATCTTTGTGCTACCTTTATATTAGATCTTGTCGTGGGCTATGGATGCATTCTTTAATACGGGTTTGTAGCATTACATCTGAGAAAATGCTATAAACATAGATATTATGAGACAAGATAAGAGCCAATGCTTTTTTTTTTTATCATGACTATGAATTTGTTATTTTCGTAAATTTTTTATAAAATCTCAATATCATTTTCAATGAATTTAAATAAACTTTATAAATTGATAGATGGAGCTCATCTTTGATGTGTTTTTTTAATTTGTTTTATATATTTAATATTTTAACATTGATTGAATTTCTTTTCAAATTATTGCATGACAATTCAAATAAAATATGCCTAATCTATTGATATTGATGCAGATATCAACAACTTCAAAACTTTCTGCTCCAAATGCTTTAAATATACCCTTGCGATATTTGAGCTTATTCGAATGTGGGGAATTGGAACACATTATTATAGAGGAAAATGATAAAGAAGATGATAATCATATGGAGAAAGATACCATCCCCACTCAACTTCAACATGTCTGCTTCCCTAACCTTAGATGGATTGACATTTTTGAATGCAATAAATTGAAGATTCTTTTACCAATACAAGTTGCTCGAGGTCTTCCGCATCTAGAATATTTGGAAATATGGTCATGTAGTGAGTTAGAGGCAATATTTGGAAGTGAAGATGAAGCAGACATTAATAACAACATGGCAAATATCGTAGAGATCCCTACCTTGCGGAAGCTATATCTAACTCAATTGCCAAGCCTGCTTACGTTTTGTCCAAAAGGATACCATTTCCTATTCCCTTCTCTACAAGACTTAAAAGTTAAATCATGTCCTGAAATGATAACATCATTTTTTGCTTCATCGGATGCTTCAGTACATGTGAAGATCCAGGTACGATTTTGATTAGGAACATTATGCTCATGCTCTGTTGGTCTGTTGATAGTTGTGAATGGTGAGGAGTGAAGAGCAAAAGAAAAATATCTGAAATAAAAAGAATGTAGGTGTTGACTGAGATGATAAGATATTTGTTGTTTAAAAAAGATTTGAAGTTCCAAATCTTATGAATGCACTTGCCTTGAAAATGACTAGTGATTTGAAATTGAAAATATTATAATATTATTGATTTAATTCATGTAGGGAGATTCCTATTATTATATAACCAATTTTATGAAGCACCAAACTACATGTATGTGGCTGAAATATGGGTGTTGCATAGTAATTGAATGCATGAGTAACTGACTAATGGATTAATTCAGATGACAAGACATTTGTTGTTTAAAAGATTGTAAGTTCCAAATCTTATAAATGCACTTATCTAAAAAGAACAAAAAAAACTTATTAGGAAGGTTTGTCTAGAAAGCGCCTAGTAATTTGAAATTTAAAATATTAAAATATTAAAATATTATTAATTTAATTTATTTGTGAAGGTATATTATAATATAGTAAATGAAATTATATTCATATGGGTACACCTAACGACAAGTATGTGGCTGAAATAAGCCTAGCTATATTTTCAAGAAGTAGTATATATTGTATTCTTTTATTCCGTATGCTTTATATTGACTTGCTATGTATTTGGAATTAGGAACCAGCTACTGCAGAGGAAACAAATACTCTGGTATTGTTTCCTTCATCTCAAAATGATGACAACTTCAAGTGGATTTGAGGACCGCAAGGATCGGAATGGATTCGAGTATGAATGTTGACTTCAGAGGAATAAGCTGAAGAGAACAATGAGGTTATAGGATCATGATTTGATGAGTTCCTAATAAACTATATCATCATTGTTTAATTGGATGTGTCGCGGAATCTAGTAATTTCCCACTCAATATAACTAATAAATTATATTGATCGAGTAATTTCCAAGAAAGACTGTAAAACAATCTCTTTAAACAGAATTACCTTTCTAAATAAATTTCCAGAAAATCTTGAAGGGTCACACGTGGTCCCATTTAAAATTCAATCTTTTTAGATATAATTTATTTGCATAATATAATTTGCAATAAACAAACCCGATAAATAAATATTGAATACTATTAAAAGAAATAAATGCGGAATAAAAGAAAATAAAGAAAAGAACACATCCAAAAAAAATTTATAACAGAGCTAATTTTGCCTATTCTCCGGACACCGCTCTAACGACCCGCTCTTATTAATTTTAGGAGAAGGATTTTTGATTTTGGGATGAAAAATAAGGTGGGGGAGGGGTCCTTTTTATATTCCTCAATCTCCCCCATATTTCCTATTTTTCCAATGTGAGATTAGGCTAAATTTGACTAATACCAACAAGTCTCCACCTTAGTCTAATTTAATCTTACCAAATACAAATCTTCTCAATCAAACAAAATAAAAACGGTCTTTGCAGTGCCTCCAACTTGCATCATGGGGTGCCAACTCAAATGTACAGGATATTGACCAAATATAATGTCACACCCAGTCCATACCCAGGAGGACATGCTCCTGTAGCACAGACAGCGGCCTCCATAAGAAGACCGATGCCTGTCCCACAAAGGATACATCATGAAGATGTCGTATGTGGATACGTCTCTAGGCTTCATGGTGGTAGTGCGACGAAAGCAACATGATGAGCTAAAATACCCTGAATAAACCCGACATAAACTCAAGCAATATACAATAACAGGCAATTCTGAGACTAATATATATAAAACCTGTTATGATTCTTACAAATAAGTGAGTGCGTACATAAGACCACTAAAAGCTATACACTAATTACATAACTACTGCCACACTAGCTACACAGCTAAAAAGAGGTTGGAGTATGCCACGAGAGTCCCGTACCAAAGCGAGATCAGTCTGTCTCAGCTGACGACCTCTAATCCTTCTCTGCACACTCACCCGAGGGCTCTGAACCTACATTTATCAAATGATAAACACTGAGATAAACTCAGTGGTGCTAGAAACACATATAAACAATCATACATCATATAGCAACTCATCATAAACATCATATCAGAACATTGCAACCTAGCATCTTATGCAATGCAAATGTAATTGCTCCAGGAAATCTCCCTCATCCTTCTTTCCCTTATTCACTCTTGTTTTCCTGTAATTGTGCACATTCCTTTCACACATACTAGGTCCCGATAGGTACCGGTACTCATCTCCCGTAGGAAGCCATATAACTGTGGAGTGCTCTGCACTCAAATCTTATTGTAGGTCTCGAGACTCATCTCCCTTCTCGGGAGGTTACTTATCTAATGATTCCTGTAGGAATCCCATTCTCATTGTTGACCCAGTATGCCCAGAGCTGAGCTCTGCCCTCATTTCTCACTTTCTTTTCTCTCCTTCTCCATTCATCGTTCATCTCCATGCATGTCAGCATGTCATTACAAACAATTCATCGTATATAGGAAAGCTTGGACCGTTCATCATATAATCAAGCAAAGGAAACATCAATCCAAGCATCAGAATAATAAGCATCAACATATCACACATCAAATAATACGAGACGAAGCAGAATCATAGGCCTAGACTCAGTTCAAGTCTTAAGGCAACAGAAATAAGCCAAAGGTGGCAAAAGATACAAAGCTAGCATAAACCTGACAATCAAGCTACTTCTGGTGCAAGCCTGTAATCCGGTCACTACAAGTCTCTAGCTTCTATTCCTCGTTCTTGTACGTTCAGAAGACGTAGGGACACTCAGGGGAATATTTGGCAGGGTTTATGAAGGGTTGTAACTAAAGAAAAAGGGAAGAAACTAAGGAAAAATGGTCAATCATAACCCTTAAAAAGTCAAACTTAAGTCACGTATGGTCGTACGGACCTTGGTACACCCGTACCGAGCTAAAACTTCTGATGCACACAATCTCCTGCAAGCAACAGTACGCCCGTACCCCATTTGGTATGCCCGTACATCCTCGATCTTCCTGACAAACCCAAATTCCTGCGAGTTCACGTTCGAGAGTACCTCCCTTTGGTATGCCCATACGCACTCCAGGACCTAAAATCCCTATAGTTCCCCTATATCGTACAACCGTACGACTAAGCCGTACGCCTGTACCACTCCCTAGAGTCTCATATTATTCCTCTTGGCACTCCTACTCTCCTTGGTACCTGTTACAACCTCCCTTGCTAAGCCTTAACAACACTTCAAACACATACCCAAACCTCAGATACTCATCGTCCCTCATCCAACCGAGAAGGCACGCTTCTCAATAAGGCAACGACACACAAACAAAGCAAATAGAGACATACATTCCAATTCATAGCAATACATATAAACCATCAATATACATTCATCCACATCCATACACATAATTCAATCCTACCAATCATCTACGCATACACACGCATACATGCATAACTCCTAGGGTCTCTAATGCAGGTGTAATAACTCTCCCTTCCTGAAAAGAAATTTCATCCCTGAAATTCCTACTCACTTACTGGTAAAAAGGTGGGGATACTGTGCTCTCATGGTAGCCTCTCATTCCCACGTTGCATCCTGCCTGGTATGATGATTCCATAATACTTTGACCAAGGGTATCTGCTTGTTCCGTAACTGTTTTGTCTCTCGGGCTAGAATCTGCACTGGCTCTTCACTGTAAGTTAAATCCGGCTGCACCTCTATGGCCTCAACTGGAATGATATGCGAAGGATTTGATTTTTATCTCCTCAACATCGAGACATGAAAAACATCATGGATCCGATCCAACTCAGGTGGTAAAGCTAACCAATAAGCTAAGGGTCCAATCCGTTCAAGAACCTCATACGGACCAATGAATCTCGGGCTTAGTTTACCCTTCTGACCAAATCGCATGATTTTCTTCCATGGAGACACCTTAAGAAATACCTTATCTCCGACTTGATATTCTATATCTCATCTTTTCAGATCCACATAGGACTTACTTCGATCGGAAGCAGCTTTCAATCGATTCTTAATCAATTGCACCTGGTCCTCTGCCTGTTGTACTAACTCTGGACCGATCAACCTCCGTTCACCTACCTCATCCCAGTGTAACGGCGTTCGACATCGGCAACCATATAGCACCTCATACGGTGCCATCTGGATACTGGTTTGATAGCTGTTGTTGTAGGCAAACTCTATCAAAGGAATATAATGATCCCAACTACCTTCCCATTCTATTACACAAGCTCACAACAGACCCTCTAAAATCTGTATTACACGCTCTGACTGTCCGTCGGTCTGAGGATGAAAAGCTATACTGAACTAAACTCTAGTACCCAAAGCTCATTGAAAAGCACCCCAAAAATGTGACGTAAATCGAGGATCTCTGTTAGATACAATAAAGGATGGAACTCCATGCAATCAAACAATCTCAGCTATATACAAACTAGCCAACCGCTCTAAACTGTAGTCCATGCGAACAGGTAAGAAATGAGCTATCTTCGTCAATCTGTCAACTATGACCCAGACTGCATCATGTCTAGCTTGTGTCATCGGTAATCCTGTGATAAAATCCATGGTAATCTGGTCCCATTTCCACTCTGGAAGCTGTAACGGACTCAGTAATCCTGCTAGTACCTGATGTTCTGCTTTGATACGCTGGCATACTAAACACTTAGCAACATAATCTGCTATGTCTATCTTCATACTGACCCACTAGAAGTATTGCTTCAGATCTCTGTACATCTTGGTACTCCTCGGATGGTAGGCATACGTAGACTCGTGAGCCTCCTCTAGTATCTGCTTCTTTAACACATGATTTGCCGGTATATACAATCGAGTACCATGTCTTAGGTTACCCTCACTGTCCACAATAAAAGGAGTAGTCTTACCGGCCTGAACTTTCTGTAACTACTTCTGATACTCCTCGTCATCCACAGCACTTTGTTGAATATGTTCTGTCAATGCCGGTTTAACTTGCAGGTGTAATTGGGCTAGAAGGCACTCAGGTTGCACTGTCAACGTATCGTGTAACTATCGCATTTTGAGTACCAACATCAAAGATGATTGTCTCAATCCCATAAATAACTTACGACTCAGTGTGTCTGCTACTAAATTCGCCTTGCCCGGGTGGTAATCAATGATGCAATCGTAGTCCTTAATCAATTTTAACCACCGTCGTTGCCTCAAATTCAATTCCCTCTGTGTACCTAAATATTTTAGGCTCTTGTGGTCTGTGTACATGTAACATAACTCCCCATACAAGTAGTGGCGCCAAATCTTCAGTGCAAACACTATGGCTGCTAGCTCTAAATCATGTGTCGGGTAATTCTTCTCATGCGGTTTCAGCTGTCGTGAGGCGTATGCTATCACTTTCCTATCCTGCATCAATACACATCCTAATCCGTTAAGTGAAGCATTGCTATAAATAGTAAAGGCTTTCCTCGGCGTAGGTAAGGTCAACACTAGAGCTTGTGTCAAGCAGTCTTTCAGTCTATCAAAGCTCTGCTGACATTCCTCTAACCAATGAAAAGAAACATCTTTCCAGAGCAATATTATCAATGGTAAGGCAAGCATAGAGAACCCTTTCACAAATCGGCGGCAGTAGCCAGCTAATCCCAAAAAATTACGGATCTCACTGATATTCCGTGGTATCGGCCAACTCAAAACCGCTTCTATCTTGCTCGAGTTAACTCGAATTCCTTCTGCTGAAATAACATGCCCTAGAAACGCTACTTGTTCCAACCAAAACATACATTTAGAAAGCTTACTGTACAGGTGCTTCTCTCACAACCGCTACAGAACTAGTCTCAGATGCCGGTCATGTTCCTCACCTGTTTTTGAATACACGAGGATGTCATCGATGAATACCACTACAAAGTGATCTAAATAATCTGCAAACACTATATTCATTAGGGCCATAAATGCTGCTGGTGCGTTAGTCAATCCAAACGGCATTACTAAGAATTCATAGTGCCCATAACGCGTATGGAATGCTATTTTGGCTACACTGCCCTCTTTAACTCAAAGGTGATGATACCCCGATCTCAAGTAAATCTTAGAGAATACCGCGGTATCTTTCAACTGATCGAATAAGTCATCAATGCGTGGCAATGAATACTTGTTCTTGATAGTGACCTTATTAAGCTGTCGATAGTCAACGCACATCCTCATCGTCCCTTCTTTCTTCTTCACGAACAACACTAGTGCACCCCAAGGTGAAATATTTGGTCTAATGAAGCCTTTCTCAAGAAGTTCTTGCAATTGTACCTTCAGTTCCCTCAATTCCAATGGTGCCATTCGATAAGGAGTAATGGAAATTGGCTCCGTACCTGGTAGCACCTCTATCTCAAACTCGACCTCTCTTTCTGGTGGTAGCTCTGGCAATTCTGCAGGAAAAACATTCAGAAAATCATAAACGGTTGGGATATCTGACAACTGAACCTCCTTCTATCACACATCTGTCACTTATGCGAGGATTGCTTCATAACCCTATGCTATCAATCGCTGTGCTGTTACTGCAGAAATCAACCTCGCCATTATGGATGACACATTCCCCGGTATCACTACCACAATCTAGTCTGGGTGCTGTAGAGTCACAGTCTTCTAATGACAATCCATCACTGCTCTGTACTGTGCTAACCATTCCATACCAAAAATAACATCAAAATCTCTAAATGACATCTCCACTAAATCAGATAGGAAACACAAACCGTGTAGAACCAGAGGGCACTATCTCAACACTCTATCTACTATTACATTCCTGCCTAACGGACTCGACACGACTATCTCATATCTTAATTCCTTACTACCCATCTCAAGTACTTGGTTAAACTCTGTATTAATGTATGAATGCGAGGAGCCCGGGTCAAATAACACTAATGCCTCATGATTAGAGATAAAGACATTACCGATCACGACATCAGAGGCATGCTGCTTATCCTGCTGGATTAGGTTATATACCCTGGTAGGAACATCAACTGCTTGGTTCACAGACTCTTGGCTCACCCCTCAGCTCCCACTATCATGGCCTCCTTTGCCTCTTCCTTTGCCTCTCTCTGTGCTCTGGGAACCACCCGAACCCAATCTCACATTTGGGTTCTGCTGCTGATACGAACCACCCTCTGACACAGTGTGTACCGGGATGTTGTCACGTGTAGGACACTCTCTAGCATAGTGCCCAGCCTGGCCATAACGGTAACACAAATCTGACCCCATCCGACAAGCCCCGTGATGTGTCCGGCCACAAGTGCGACATGCCATCAATCTAGACCCTGTACTGCCACTGCCACTAGAATATGTAGGTCTCCCACTCTGTATCCGTCAAGGTGGTGGAGGTCGTACTCCTACCGGTCATGGAGAAAATGGACCTCTAAATCTCCCCCTCTTCATGGATCCCAATGATGAACTCGGCTCTTGGAACGGTCTCCTCACCAATTCTTGCCTCATTTGCCCCTCTAACAGAATCCGTTCCTGATTCAACGCATTGACCATTAAAGCTGAAAAGTCATCATAGTTAAAACCATGAACCAATGCTCGAATATAGAGATTCAAACCCTGTTCGAACCTCTTGCACCGCTCTCGTCCGGAAGTCAGAATATTAGTGGCATAATAAGCTAACCTCATGAATTCCCTCTCATATTCTGCCACTGTCATGTTCCCCTGCCTCAAATTCAGGAACTCATGCAGCTTCTGATCCGTATAAGCCATCGACACATATTTCTGTCAAAACTCCCTCTGAAAGTTAGCCCATGTGAGTACCGGAGGATCGGCCATACTCTGCAGAATGGTTTTCCACCATTCATATGCATCTTCTTGCAGTAGGGAGATGGTGTACTCAAACTTGGCATGTTACGCCCGCGTCTAGGACCCTAGGAGTTTGTATGTTTACACGTATGTATATGTGTATAAATATGTGTATATGTGTATATATAAGTATATATATGTATGAGTATGAATATGTGTAGGAATTGCATGGATTGCATTGGATAAATGTGAATGAAATGCCGTGAGAAATGTATGTGTGTATATGAATATATTATGAGAATATGCGTATGTGTTTGTGGTTGATTGTGTGTCGTCACCTTATCGGGAAGCGTGCCTTCTCGGTTGGATGAGGGACGATGAGTATTTATGCTTAGGGTTGTGATTGGAAGTGTGGTTTAGTATGGTTTGAGTATTGAGACAGGTTGCAGGCATTGAGGCTTGCCAATAGGCAAGATTGTGCCTGAAAAGTGTCTGTAACGACTCGTGAAGTGGCATCACGACTCGTTACAGAGGGTTTTGTGAGTGTGTATGGTAGGATAGTTGCTGTAATGACTCGTGAAGGGGTCATCACGACTTGTTACAGTAGGTTTTGCCTAGGATAGACGGGATTTTTGGTCGGGCACGACTCGTGAGGGAGTGTCACGAGTCGTTACAGAGAGTTAGGCTTGATTTCTGTAGGATTTTGGGGCGTCACGAGTCATGACAGTAGTGTCACGAGTCGTGACAGGCGTCTCACGAGTCGTGACAGGAGTGTCACGAGTCGTGAAACACGTTTCACGAGTCATGACAGATGTGTCACGAGTCGTGACAGTGGCTTTGACGTCATTTTGTTGACTTTTTGAGTGTTTTTAATCGAGCTTCCGTCGTAAGTTTCTTCATTTCTCCC
>CANYBF010511387.1:0-11955 GCA_948192965.1 Dalechampia spathulata
ATCTGCTTTGAATGTAAGAGTTACTATCAAACTGTTGCTTCAAATCTCTAAACTGTTTTCTCTGTGTTTTGATGCAAAGATCATCTTTTGGTTTGTTGTTTTAAAATAAAAATTTTAAATTTCTTCCGCTGCTTAATTGACTACCATAAACCAAACGTATGGTACAAGTACACATGATGCTCTAAAGCATACACTAACACATAGATCAATTATCCATATGAAATCTCACTGGCAAGGTCTCCAATGAACTAGTACTATACTATTCATCCACATATTCACTTTAGACATCTCATGTCATGATGAATGAGAATCATCCCTAACTAGGAAGTGTAATATGTCCTGATCTTCCCATACTAATAATGTCCATTCTTATTAATACTATGATCAGGGATATTTTGATATTGAACATTTTCATACAATAAGAATCTCATTCCATAAACTCTTTATGGATTCTTCTACACTGTTCCAATATCATGGACTTCAATATATAGTTTAATACTCCAAGTAAAATAAGTTCATTTAAAACATTGTACGATATAATGAATAATGCCTTTATTAATGAAAATGTATAGTACAAATACACATGATGCTCTAGAGCATACACTAACAATCCTCATGTTAGATAGTGCTTGGATAATGGTCTGTTGATGCTGCTAATAAGATATCACCAAGTCCCAGATGCTGATATTAGCTTGAGTCTTCTTAAGTTGCTTCATTACAAGATCTTAGGTTGGGCAACCTCTTTACCCTTATCAATAGGTAGTGGGGCTGAAGCATTACTTGGACTAGTTTCATCCTTGGTGGGTTTAAACTCGATCAACTTCTTTGGTGCATTTAGTTTCTTTCCTAGGTTGGGAGGAGTAAATACTTTACCGCTTTGGGTCATGTTGCAAACCCGAGAGAACATCTTGTTAGCACCCAATCTCTTTTAATGCTTGGGGGACTAAGACACTGATTTGGCTATCTTGGAAGTCTCGGCTGACTCATCCTTTTTAGATTTCTAAACCTCCACTGATTGAAATTTAGAATGGGTACCTACAGACTCATCTTCCAAGCTATCATACCATTTTTGGATAGCACCAATGTCAAACCCATCATGGGGCTAAAGGGTGATAGTAGGTAATTACGCAACCTTCTCATTGTCTAGGGGAGAGAAGGAATTAAGGATCAAGGATTCAAGGAGCCCTAATTGGATCATGTAGGTCATGTTGGTCTTATGGTAATTTGGTAGGGGTTGGTTTTTATGGAAGGCTTGGATTTTTTAGGATCCTTAAGTTCACCTAAATCAATGAGGTCTTGGATGACACACCTAAGAGAGTGGCAGTCATCGATATTATGGCCATGGTGTTGGTGGTAATGTTAGTAAGTTTTAGTATCTACTAAGCCTAGGGGTGGTGTTTGGAAATTTGGTTCCATGGGTTTGATGAGCTTTGCGTTTTATAGATGGTCAAAAACCTTAGAAAGTGGTATTCCAAGATTTGAGCACCTCTAAGACAGGATGGTGTTTTGGAGTATAGGGTTTGGTGTTTTGTAGGGTGTTGGTGTAGTGGGATTTGTATTGTGTTTAGGTGAAAGTGATGATTTTAGGTTTGATAAAGGAAAGCTCCTTCTTCTTCAACCCATCAATTTGATTGATCCTTTGGCTAATTGAATATATATTTTCAAATATGTAGAATATTTAATACTTTAGCTTATCTTAATAGAGTGGTAGTCACCCCATGATAAGCTTATTGATCATGTCAGACTCCAACAACTTCTATTTGACTAGTGCAGCTTTGTCCATCCAATGGCTAAAATAATCCATGAAGGACTCATTAGTCTTCTATTTCACCATTTCTCAGTCCATCAGTGTGACATGGAAGTGGGTTTTAAACCCATATTACTTGCAAAAAGTAGTATATAGATGCTTCCACTCAGTCATGGTTGCCTTGTCGAGACTATGGTACCAGGCTAATGTTGGTCCCTCCAATGAGATGAAAAAAAGTTAGACAATTTGATCAGCTGACTTGTTAGTCATGGTCGTCATCATGGTATATGTCTTGAGGTGGTTCTTTAGGTCCCTAACTCCATTGTACTTGGGAACATCTAGCAATTTGAACCTGGTAGGTAGTTCTCTGATAGCTTGTATAGAGAACTCATCAAAGTCTAAGTCAGAGCCCATCCTCTTATTCTTTATCATGGACTATAACTATTTGATATTCTATTATAATGCAGAAGTTTTAGATTTATGGATGTCATGCATGTGGAGTGAGACATCATCGTCCATGTCAACATCATATAGTTTGACCATCTTCGCCTTCTCCTTGATAAGGGCTAATAGAGTGATGAAATCTCTGAGACTAAGAGCCTCTTGGATCTATTGTTGTAGGAGAGGTTTGACGTCATTGGACAGAAGCTTGGCCATTGACTGGTCAATGAATTGTTGGACTATGGTGAGTGATACATCATCAAGTATGGTGGTAATGGCCTCAAATTAAGTGGTGAGAACCTTGGCAAGCTGTGGATTTAATATGTTTCTGCACATGACAAAGGAGATTAGCATGGATGCATGCATATGCCTATGTGTTTACATGTAATGCACGTGATGCATCATGTATGATGTATGTATGGCTTATGCTAGGAAACATCTAGTGTTATGGCTGCAAAATGAAATTGGTTAATCTACATATGTATTTACATGTCATGTGTCATGTAGGATGTATGCATGACCTATGCAAGGAAACATCTAGTGTTATGGCTACAAAAGAAAATTTGTTAGGAAAAATTGCATGGGTATGCATGTATGCATGTTAAATAGAAAACATAAGAAGGTTAGTGAACATAAAGCATGCAGCAACACTCCCTGCCACCCTTTTATCTCCACGAAGGTTGGTAAGTCAAAATATCTCCTAGATGGGATACTAGCCCAATGTGATACTAGGAATTGAAGCCTTGATACTCTAACCATGTGAGGCAAGCAAAAGGGGTGATCATTGCCCAATCATATGAAGGATTACGATGGAAATCCAATAACATTTTGGCATGATCATAGTACTATAATAAGAGAATGCTAATAGGATAAGGCATGAGGTTATACAACCATCATAGAATCATGGGAGGATTCTAACTCTTAGAAGAGCAATAAGACATGATCATATTCTTATGATAAAAGAATGTCGATGGAATACAACATGAGGTTATGAACCCATCATAGAATCATGAGAGGATTTTAACTCTTAGCAGACCAATATAGCATGATCATATTATTATGATAAGAGAATACTCATAAAATGATGCATGAGATTATACAACCATCATAATATAATATGATCATATTGTTATGATAAGATAAAGCCCATAGAATGACGTAAGAGGTCATGAAAACATCACTGAATCATAAAAGGATTCTAACTCTTAGCAAAGCAATACAACATGATCATATTATTATGATAAGAGAATGCCCAAAGAATGAGGCGTGAGGTTATGCAACCATCATAGAATCATGAAAGGATTCAAACTCTTAGAAGAGTAATACAGTATAATCATATTATTATGATAAGAGAATACCAATAGAATGAGGCATGAGGTTATGTAACCATCACAGAATCATAAAAGGATTCTAACTCTTAGCAAAGCAATATGAAATGATCGTATTATTATGATAAGAGAATGGCAATAGAATAAAGCATGAGGTTATGCAACCATCATAGAATCATGAAAGGATTCTAACTCTTAGTAGAGTAATATAACATGATTATATTGTAATGATAAGAGAATGTCAATTGAATAAGGCATGGGGTTATGCAACCATCATTGAATCATGAGAGGATTCTAACTCTTAGTAGAGCAATATGTCATGATCATATTATTGACCCTGACTTTTGACCTGTGCACTGCAACTTCATGTTTTCTTAGATTTAACTTAGTACAGGTTCTTGATGTTGACTCTAATTTGTACACATGGCTTTGCGCCTCCCTTTAGTGTTTTGGATATGCAGAGCACATTACATTTTGGTTATGGAAGGTGAAGTATATAGCATGCATTTTTTGATATATGGAGCACATAGTGCTACATGCTACGCATGTTTTGAAAATATACGCATGGTGGGTGGCCTTTTCTTGAGCAAATCTAATATGCTCCATATGATGCCAAGCATTTATACCTTAAATGATGCTTGTTTGACCTATGGTGCGAATTCTAATGCACTTACATTGGGCGGTGTACAAACGTCAAAACGGCATCATGTTGGGCATCTGCTGCTACATATTGCACATATAGCCTCTTCTAAGCTATATACTGCATATATAACTCACAAATTTCTAGAACCCACATTGCTAATGTGTTTTCCCTAATCCCACAACCTTGACCTATAAATACAAGCCTTGTATTATGGAAAAAAAGGTCTGAAATTCATAAAATCTACCAAAACTATGTCAAATTGTATTCTCACTTAATTAAGCCCTTAATTACATAATTAATTTAAGATTAGAGACTAATTAATCTTCCTTAAATCCCTAATTACATTTGAAATCAAGATCTCAAAAGCTAATCCTACTTTAGTAAGTTGAATGCCTATTCTCTTCTCTTTTTCTTCTTGATCTCATTGTGGATTTGTGATTTTTAGCTTTATTTTGATGATTGGCTTCAATCATGAGCGATATAATGATCTCTAATGCTTTTTCATGATATTAATGATCTGCTACGATTATAAATCTACTGAGATTGGCATTTTAGTTCATATTTTTACCTAAAAACATGTTTTCCTCTGATGTTTGCTCACCATATGTTGCATATAACATGCTATGTGTGCCACACATAGCCTATATGTGGCACATATCACACAATGTATGGCACACATAGTTTCCAAATTTGTTGAAAAATCCTATGTTTCATTCATTTTTCACTTGTTTTCTGGTTTCTATTAAGGTCTTTAGTAGCATTAAAGGCTTCATAGTAGCCTTAATTATCTAAATTTATCATACATTGATTCTACATTCTTAATTTTGGCTTCAAAATTATGTTTCTTAAGTTAAATGCCTATTTAATTTGTTCATTTGATGTTGATGATATGATTGGCTTTGATTGGTTGAGTTTACTATCTCTAATTGACATTTGAATGATGTTAGAGTCTCCTAATTCATTGTGCCATGATCGATTTGATTTGATTTTATTATTTAAATCAATGATTTTGCTTAATTTCTTAATTAATGTTATTTTAATTATGTTTAATGTTGTCACTTGATATAATTAGCTTAATTGGATGTTGATTTATTTCTAAATGATGCCTTATATGATCTTAGAATCTTTCAATTATGCTATTGATTGATTTTTCCTAAAATTGATTGTTTTACATGATTTTCATGATCTAGTTTATGTATTCCCACTTTCATGATTGTTGCCATTACATTCATCAAACTTTGATCCTTGATTTGTGCTTTCATATGTTATTAAATTGGCTGATCTAGTCCTAAATTTTATTTACTACTAACAATTATTTGCTCATGTTTTGCATTATTATTCATGCATTTTCGACTCGTGATGCCCAAGGTTGACTTTTCTTGAGTGGTTGAGATATTGCTTAATGTCTCAACTTTTATGTATCATCGAAGATCTTTTATAATAGAATAGGCCTCTATTTTATTTCCCCCAGCATGTATGATTTACCTTTATCTCATCAGGTACCCCTTATCTTCCTCAATCCCTTTCTTTCAACTATTATTATGATTTTTTCATTCATGCTACTATGCTCATTTTATCATTGCTATATGATGTATCTTATGCCATGTTATCTCAAATGTCATACCTATGTCATGTTATCTCACATGTCATGCCTGTGCCATGTCATCTCACATGTCATGCCTGTGCCATGTCATCTCACATGTCATGCCTGTGCCATGCCATCTCACATGTCATGCTTATGCCATATCATCTCACATGTCATACCTATGCCATGTCATCTCACATGTCATGATTATACCATATCATCTCATGTATCATGCTCATGCCATATCATCTCACATGTCATGACTATGTCATGTCATCTTACATGCCATGCTTATGCCATGTCATCTCACATGTCATACCTATACCAAATAATCTTACATGTCATACCTATATTATGTTATCTCATATGTCATGCATATGCCATGTCATCTCACATGCCATGTTTCATGTCATAATTGCCATATCATGATACCATGCCATGATAGCCATATCATACTTGCCATGCTATATCTACTATGATTGCTGCTATGTTATACCTCATTGTGTTCTTATGAATGCTTATGAATGCTTGCCTACCTAGGGCAATTAACTTGACTAAAATAGTAAAATCAAACTTGAAACTCTAAATGAATAGATCTTCATCACCCAAACCCATCTCTGAAGGGTTTGACTTAGAACTCATGCTAATGGTTCAATTGAACTAAATCTAGAACCATCTAGTAGCGACTCTATCTTGTGACTTTTTTTGAGTCCTGTCTCATTCCTTGAGGTAGCCCCTTAAGAAGACTACATTTTTGCTCCAAGTGGGCCCTCAGATCATGGATTGCAAGCCTTATTGTGGGTCATGAAAAAAGCTTTGCCTACATATATTGTTATGATAAGAGAATACCAATAGAATAAGGCATAAGGTTATGCAACCATCATAGAATCATGAGAGGATTCTAACTCTTCGCAAAGCAATACAACATAATCATATTTTCATGATAAGAGAATGCCCATAAAATAAGGCATGAGGATATGCAACCATCATAGAATCATGAAAGAATTCTAACTCTTAGTAGAGCAATATGGCATGTTCATATTATCATGATAAGAGAATGCCCATAGAATGAGGTATGAGGTTATGCAACCATCATAGAATTATAAAAGGATTTTAACTCTTAGCAGAGTAGTATGGCATAATCATATTGTTATGATAAGAGAATGCCAATAGAATATGGTATGAGGTTATGTAACCATTATAGAATTATGAAAGGATTGTAACTTTTAATAAAGTAATACAACATAATCATATTGTTATGATAAGAGACTGCTAATAGAATGTAGCATGATTTTATGTAACCATCATAAAATCATAAGAGGATTATAACTCTTAGCAGAGCAATACAGTATGATCATATTATTATGATAAGAGAATGCCAATCGACAAAGGCATGAGGTTATGCAACCATCAAAAAATCATGAAAGGATTCTAACTCTTAGCAAACCAATACACCATGATCATATTATTATGATAAGAGAATGCTAATAGAATAAGCAATGAGAATATGCAACCATCATAAAATCATGAAAGGATTCTAACTCTTAGCAAAGCAATATGGCATGATCATATTATTATGATAAGAGAATGCCAATAGAATAAGGCATGAGGTTATGCAACCATCATAGAATCATGAGAGGATTCTAACTCTTAGCAGAGTAATACAACATGATCATATTGTTATGATAAGAGAATGCCCATAGAATAAGGCATGCAGTTATGCAACCATCATAGAATCATGAGAGGATTCTAACTCTTAAAAGAGCACTATGGCATGATCATATTGTTATGATAAGAGAATGCCCATAGAATGCGGTATGATCATATAATCATGAAAGGATTCTAACTCTTAGTAGAGCAATATGACATGATCATATTATTATGATAAGAGAATGCCAATAGAATAAGGCATGAGGTTATGCAACTATCATAGAATCATGAGAGGATTCTAACTCTTAGTAGAGCAATACGACATGATCATATTGTTATGCTAAGAGAATGTCGATGGAATGTGGCATGAGGTTATGCAACCATCATAGAATCATGAGAGGATTCTAACTCTTAGCAGAGCAATATGACATGATCATATTGTTATGATAAGAGAATGCCAATGGAATTCGGCATGAGGTTATGCAAGCATCATAGAATCATGAGAGGATTCTAACTTTTATCAAACCAATATGACATGATCATATTATTATGATAAGAGAATGTTAATGGAATATAGTATGAGGTTATGCAACCATCATAGAATCATAAGAGAATTCTAACTTTTAGCAAAGCAATACAACATGATTATATTATTATGATAAGAGAATGTCGATGGAATAAGGCATGAGGTTATGCAACCATCATAGAATCATAAGAGGATTCTAACTCTTAGCAAAGCAATACGGCATGATCATATTGTTATGGTAAGAGAATATCAATAGGATAAGGCATAAGGTTATGTAACCATCATAGAATCATGAAAGGATTCTAACTCTTAGTAGAGCAATAAAACTTATTATATTATTATGATCATAGAATGCCAATAGAA
Organism: Dalechampia spathulata; assembly: GCA_948192965.1. Classification (NCBI taxonomy): domain Eukaryota; kingdom Viridiplantae; phylum Streptophyta; class Magnoliopsida; order Malpighiales; family Euphorbiaceae; genus Dalechampia; species Dalechampia spathulata. The sequence goes on from CANYBF010511387.1 coordinate 8,284, forward strand.
TAAGGTATGAGGTTATGCAGCCATCATAGAATTATGAGAGGATTCTAACTTTTAGCAAAGCAATATGAGATGGGAAATGTGTTAATTTTAGGCAAATCCACTGATTTGATAAGGCATTAATCCATATAGCATGTAATTAAAGGGTCGTAGTTTTAGAATGTTATTATGGTTAGTTACATGGGCTTTAGTCTGGTAAGTAGAGGCTAAGGTCCCCTACCACATTATCGACAACCTATCTAACTTAATAGAATCATCAATATAGGACTATACCTAGCGTTTATCCATTCTAGGAATCATTTATGATCAATAGTATAAGGCAATAAGTGGTGAAGGCCGATTCACTTTCTCGAGGAATTGAATGGAGTCCAAGGTATTAACTTACCCACAATCACCAATTTGACTTGAGACAAGGGTGGTATGTATAGACATAAATTGTGTATACGATGCATACAATTAATCCAAATATGATAGGAAATTTGATATGGAAACTCTCAGATGCCACCACTCTTTCATTGTGTATTGCTAGTGGAGTCACCACTATGGGCGGGGCTTTTGCTATAACCTAGAGTGAGGCTTGTGAAAGTCATGGACCAATAATCTACTTGGAATGAAAGCACGATCTTCTTGAGGGGCCACCAAATGGTTCCAGATTTGATTCAGCCAACCCATAGCATGAGTGCTAAGTTAAACCCTTCAAAGATGAGTTTGAGTGGTGAAGATCTATTTCTATAAGTTTCCAAGATCGATTTTACCATTAGAGTTGGGATTAATTGCCCTAGGCATGCGAGCAAGCAAGTGCGTAAAAGTAAGCACATAATGTGATATTGTATAGCAATAAGTGTAGCATAACATAACAAAGTAAAATGACATATGAGGTTATATGGCATTTAGATGGCATGACATATGCATGACATGTGAAGTAATGACATAATATAATGACATGGCATATGCATGACATGATATAGTGAAATATGTATGATGTGACATATGACGTGGCATGGCATAATAACATATGATATGGTATAGATGACATAAGATGGCATAATGGAATATGACATAGTATAGATGACATAACATGGCATAATGGCATATGACATGGCAAGTGATATGACATAGTGGTATATGACATATGATTTATGTGTGGGGTGGCATGTAACATGATATATATTATAGCAAATATAATAGTAAAGTAAAACCATCCATACCAATAAAACCTTAAGAATAATGGTTGGTGAAAGGGATAGGAGAGATAAGGGATACATGAGAGATATAAAAATAATACAACATGAGAAAAAAGAATATAATAAAATAATGTTATTCTATTACATATGGCTCTTCATTTCTACATAAATTTCAAAATGTGTTGTAATATCTTCTCCACTTTAGGGAAATCCTTGAGTAGCACAAGCTCTAATGCATGGATATGGAAAGTGTAAAAAAGGAAATTTTTCAAAAAAGAAAAGTTCTAAATATGGAAGGTATGCTAAATATGGAAATAATGTTAAATATGTAAATAATGCCAAATATGGAAAATTCCAAATATGAAAATAATGTCAAATATGGAAAGTTCTAAATAAGGAAAGTATGTCAACTATGGAAAGTGATAAATATGGAAATAAAGCTAAATATAGCAATAAAGCTTAATATGGAAACAAAGCTAAATATAGCAATAAAGCTAAATATAATAATAAAGCTAAACATAACCGTAAAGCTAAATATGGCAAGAATGATAAACATGACAGTAAAGTTAATGTCGTAGGTATGCTAAATATGTTAGTAAAGATAAAAAAAAAGGAATTTTTACGATATTTCATCAATTCATTATCATTTATAGATAAGAATCAAGGATCAATCCCTAAAAATGTATCAGTAACATTTGTACAATTAAGCAAATAAATACAATTATGGAAATAATCTATTTTTGGCAAAATATCAATCATACCATAATTGGAAGATTCTAAGACCTTTGGAAATCTCACTTAGAATTTGGAATTAGCATCTAATTAGGGTTTGTTTGGCAACAAACACAAAATAAATCAAAATAACATTTTGATTGAAAAACAAGCAAAATACATTGATTTAATGGCAAAATCAACAAATTTAGATCATGGAATTCATAATTGAGGACCTTAATATCATTAGCATTACTAGGGTTTGGATCAAACACTTAATAGAACCCATTCATGTCAAACATAAGCAAATAAGTCAAAATGGCATTTGACTGAAATGAAATTCAATTTTGAAGCCCAAATTAAATGAAAAGTGATGAATAATGTGTTTAAATCATTGTGAGGCCATAAAAATCATTAAAAACATCAAATAATTCAAAGCTGCATTAAAATACAAGTGAAAATTGGATTTTGGCCAACCCCGAATGATATATGCATCGCACAATGGGTATGTGCTTTGTATATGAAAAAAATGGTAATATGCATCACATATACATGATATGTGTCCTATATAATGGTATATGCAGCACATATTGTATTCATTGAATGAAAAATAATAAAAACATGAATAAAAATATCATTTATTTGATCATTATATGTCATTTATGATATTGGCAATCCTAAATAATATTATAATCATTTAGTTTAGCAACCAAAACACAAATTAATGCATGAAATTAGAGGAGAAAAGGGGCTTACCAAGGCTAGTAAAATTCTCTCCAAATCCAAAAAGCTTAGGGATTTTAGTGAAAATTAATTTTATCACTAATTCTAATCAATTGTTTTAATTAGGTATTTATTTTAATTTTGAAAGAGCTTAGGTCTTAAAATTAAAATATTATTCTATGTGTTATAGAATATGTGTATGTAAGGCTAATACCTAAGGGTATTTTATAGGAGCCTTGGGAGGTGTGCCAGCCCTAGGTTGGCAATGTGGGATAAAGTCCCCTTCCTCCAACTATACTAATTGGAGGCCCACCAAGAGTGTCATTTTACATAAACCAAATGATGGTCATACCATAGGCCCAAATGACATATGATGGTATAAAACTCATATATGTAACTTAATCTTGGGAATGAGAACCCATATCATGTCATCCAAATAAGGAAATAAGTTGCAATATGTACCTAAAAGGGGCAACTAAGCATGCAAGTGTAGGGGCAAAAATGGAGTGTCAATATCGTCTTTCTTGGGAACGAGAACCATATTAGCCAACCATTTAGGATAGTCAACAATTTCAAGGAACTTAGCATTCAATTGCTTCTGAATATCCTCTTTAACGTTTTGAGCCCATTGTGAGAGTAGCGCATCCCGGACGTGGGAGCGCTGCACGTTGTTCGGCGTGAGATGCCGTGGTGCTTGCTCTCGGAAGTATAGACCCCTGAGTTACTACAGGAACTAGACAGATTGCGTCGAGAAAATAACAGGGAGTTGCCACCCGGCTTATCTAATCAACTCAATTGAGCAACTAAACAAACCAGGAAAATGTAAACCCGAGCCTTCCTGGTGAGGGAAAGCAGCCCGAATTTCTTCAGAGATTGGGTTCGGCATTTCGATTTTATTCGTATTCCGCATTATCATATTCACTTTATCCGGTTTTAATAAAAGCGCAGATCACACACAATTAGGTTGAAGTTCACTTAAGTTCGGTTACATGGCATAGGGAAGCAAGAGACATGTAGCAGATTTGAAAGCAATAAAAGCAGAAATAAAAGCAGAAAA
>CANYBF010511392.1:0-22249 GCA_948192965.1 Dalechampia spathulata
CGGATTGGTCCAACCGACCCATAGCATGAGTGCTAGTTAAACCCTTCAGAGATTGGGTTCGGGTGGTGGAGATCTATTCTATGAGTTTCCAAAATCGATTTTACCATTATAGTTGGGATTAATTGTCCTAAGTAGGCAAGCATACAAGCGCAAACGTAAACACACAGCGTGACATGCGATTTGGCGTTGCAAGATTGCACGTAGAATGATGTATAAGGCTATATGACATTTGGATGGCATGGCATATGCATTTCATACATAAAAATGATAAAGTAGCATGGCATATGTATGACATGTGAGTGTGAATGACATATCATATGCATGATATGACAACCTAACATGATATGTAAACACATATTCTGGCAAATAGCATATGGCGTTATGCGTCAATGTTTTAAGGGTTGCGTGGTATTGGGCGTATGCATAGTGTATGCATGATTGTATGGATGCATGACATGGCATATGCATGACATGTGTGTGACATATCATATGCATGACATGTGAAATGTTGACATATCATATGCATGATGTGTGAGATGGTGTATGGCATGGCATATGCATGACATGTTACATGGATGACATATTAAATGCGTGGCATTATACGCATGGCACGTGAGGTGGATGACGTACCATATGCATGGTATATAAGTTATATGCATGATAACATGACATATGTATGGCATATGAAATGATGTATGACATGGTATATGCATGGTATGCATAGTAGAATGTGTTTGTGTCATGTGACATGGGATGTGAAATGATGTATATCATGGCATATGCATGACATGGCATAGTGTGTAGTATACCATATGCATGGCATATTAAATGATGTATGGCATGGCATATGCATGACATGGCATAGTGGTGCATATGTGAATGTGTATTCAATATAGTATGTGTATGACATACGGTATGACATGTGTTTATGGCATACAACATGACATATTATATGACATGGCATGGCATATATGTGCATGGCAAGGCGTATTGATTGATTGCGCGTATTGGATTGCGTATTGGCGTGTTTGCATATTAGTGTATTTGTATGTATATGTATACAAAAATATGATATATTATGGCATACAGTATATGCATGACATGCATAATAGTGTGTGCTTATGTCATGTGACATGGCATGTGACATGAATGACATAATATATTTGAGCAAATATAAAACATTCACGATAAAAAATAATAAAGGTCGGTGAAAGGGATCAAGGGAATTAGGGGTACACACGAGATAATAGGGGGGAATTATTACAAAACAAATAATAACCCTATCCTATTACACAAATATCCATGCATACATAATTTTTGGGGTGTTAAGTAACACCCCTTCCTCTTCGGGTACTATTCCTTCTCGGGTTGTACGAGCCAAAATGCGCGATGGATTAATATGCAAAAATACATAAATAAATTCATTAATAGTGAATGAATTTTGGATTTATTTGACCAGTCCAATGCCATTTAAAAGCATGAATCAAGGGTCAAAATCCAACAATTATTAGGCAATAATTGTGAGAATAAACACGAGCCGGATCGTGAAAATTCATTTTAATAAAAATAAATTTTGGCAAAATTATTTTGTTTGATCATGGAAAAATTAATTGGGAGTACTAACATCACTTGGAATATTTTGGAGATAGCCCCTCAACCAATTAAAATCAAATCCTTTCAAAACCGCATTTTATGAGTAAAAATTGCATTTTTATCGTAAAAATTAATTTTGAGGCCAAAATTAATTAAATGTATTTTTTTTATGACAAGTCTAGAATACTTGAGCCATTGTGAGACTCAAATACCACTGGATACGTCAAAATATGGTGAAAATACGGCCTGAAATATGGTTTTTCTGGAAAAATGCAAACTATATGCGCCGCATATCAAGCTATGTGCGCCACACAAAGACTGTGTGTGGTGTACATAGGCAGACATGTGGTGAACATACCTTTTAAATCTACAATAAAATTGAATCTGTCAGTACAGAAATAATCTACAGACCAAAATACGCAAGTTTAGTGAAGACAGTACCTCACTTTGAGTACGAATCGACCTCTGGTTTGATGAACCAAACAATTAATTAAGTAATTAATTGAAATAATTAATTTTAAGGCTAAAATTAAATAGATCTGGACAATTTTCGACAGATCCAGAACCCCCAGTGCATGGAAAAGCTACTAGAGTCACTGGAAAATTCAAAACCGAAGCAGTTCGGGTTAAAACCAGGTTTTTTCGTGAAAACCAGGATCTATGTGCGCTACACATAGATCTATGTGCACCACACATAGGGTATGTGTGGCACACATAGATGTATATGTGGCACACATAGTTTGAAAAACCGAAGGAAAATTAAAGTTTTTCAAGCAGAAACCCTAGATCCGGCCCCGATCTAGGTAGATCGAATTAAAAACCGAGTTTTAGCTCATGAATTTGCATCCAAACCATGAAAAATAATTTTAAAGTTAAAATTATTTTAGATCCAGCAAGATTTAGGGCAGATCCAAGGCACCTAAGGCATGGAAAAGCCTTGAATGACCTTGGATTGGCCAGATCGGACGACAAACCATCAAAAAATGAGTGAAAATCAGGGTTTTCTTTGAAAATTAGGACCTATATGCGATGTATATAGGCCTATGTGCACCACACATGTGCTAAATGTGGTGCACATAGATCTATATGCGCATCATATAGATCAGAAAATTAAAGAAAAAGAGGAAGAAACAAGGAAAAATGTAAAAATTACCTCGAAATGGCAGCTCTTCTTCCTTAATCTTGTTTCCTTACGTGTGTAGGGAGCCTAACTAAGCCAATTTAGTCTCTAAATCTAAATAATTTAATTAATTAAGGGCCTAATTAATTGTGGGAGTATTTTGGCAGAGGTTTGGCTTGCCTTAAGGTAATTTTTGGGATCCTTTCAGATGAACCTCGAGCTCTATATTTATAAAGCAATTTTTGGGCATGGCAATTTTGTAATTTTCACCCAGATTTGAAAATTTTTAAACCTATATGTGCCACATATAGGGCTATGTGCGCAACACATAGCCTATATGTTGCGCACATAGGTCTATATGCGTAGCATATAGTTTGGAACCCGTCGCGTAGGGCCCACTGTGATCGCTTCGAGATGTACGCCCAGAGCCTATAAGCGTTATTCGACGTAAGGAACAACTTTGTAGAACAAAGTTTTTCCAAATTCAGTCCCGAGAAGGCTCCCGACCAAATATCTTTACTATGCAACATACGGTGCGCATAGTGCTATGTGCACTGCATGTAGCTATGTGCTCCGCTCGGTACGAGCCAAAGGGATGTGAGCCATATGTCAAACAAGCACTATTCGACGTTCTGAGAAACTTTGTAGTTATAAGTTTTCTCAAATTCGGCCCCGAACATTGAGTTTTGGCTTAATGGGCCCGTTTTGGGTCCAACAGGCCATTAGGGCCAAAAAGTGGCATTCGGGATGCCGTGAGTCATGCCTCGCGTAAGGTAATTGCGAAATGTATTTTGTAAGTACAGAATACACAGAATAGGCTAATGAAAGTAGTGGGCCCCACCTATGCACTATTCATGATGAATAGTATCCGGGGCCCAAAATGCAATATTTTGTATTCTGTAAGCTTTGCCTTGCATAAGCAGTAATAAGGCATGCTCTGTGTGTACAGAGCATCCAGAATAGCTAGTAAAGGTGGTGGGTCCCACTAGTTCACTATTCATGGTGAATAGTGCCAAGTGCCAAAAATGCAATATTTTGCATTTCGAGTGGTTTGCCTTCCGTTGGCAATAATGAAGAGTGTTCTGTATGTATAGAACACTCAGAATAAGAAAATGAGAGTGGCGTGTCCCGCCAGGCGCCATGGTGGGCCCCACCAGCTCTAAGGTGTTCTGTGCACCAGAATACACAGAAGAGGTCACAGAGGCCTATGTGCCTAATCGGGGTTGATATCGGGGACTAGAACCGATCCGAATCAACATAAGCCCGAAATTGCACGAGCATGAAAAGTCAGGGTCAACAATACTCTTAATCCACTTTTTCTATAGCACTATCATCTAAGGCATATTAACATCACTCACATGTCTAAGTTACACAAACAAGGCAACTTGGGTTTATTTCACTTTGAATCCTATGAAACATATGAATCGTGTTTATTAGGCAAAATGACAAAATCATCTTTTAAAGGAAAAGGTGAAAGAGCTAAAGAGGTAATAGAACTCATACATTCAGATGTATATGGTCCTATATCCATACATACCAGAGGTGGATATAGCTACTTCATTACATTCATAGATGAATATTCTAGATATGGATGTTTGTACTTAATGAAGCATAAATCTGAAGCTTTTGAGAAGTTCAAAGAATTCAAAAATGAAGTAGAGAAATAACTTGGGAAGACTATCAAAAGACTGCATTTCAATCAAGGTGGTGAATACCTAAGCCAACAGTTTCTTGAACATCTCAGAGATAATAGGATTTTATCTCAATAGATACCTCCTTATACACCTTAACATAACGGTGTATCCAAAAAGGAGGAATCAAACTTTATTAGATATGGTTTGATCCATGATGAGCCTTGCAGAATTACCCAAATTATTTTGGGGCTATACATTAGAGATTACTGTTCATATTTTGAACAGAGTTCCATTGAAATTAGTTGAAGTTACACCATATGAAATGTGGTATAACAATAAACCCATCTTATCTCATTTGAAGGTATGAGGTTGTCCTTCTTATGTTAAAAGGACAATGTCAAACAAGCTTGAGGTGAAGTTTGATAAATGTTATTTTATGGGATATCCTAGAGAAACCATAGGATATCACTTCCATCTTCCTTTGGAACAAAAAGTGATTGTTTCAAAGCATGCTATTTTCTTAGAGAAAGAATTTCTTCTAAAGGGAGACAGTAAGAGTAAGATTGATCTTGATAAAGTTCAATCACCACAAGATGAAGTAGATCAACCAATTGATCCTACTAATGTAGAGTCAAAACCTATGGAAACATAAGCTCCCAAATGCTTAACTAGAATAAGAACTATACCTAAGAGATATAGATTCCTTGTTCATGAGAATAAGGAAGTCTTATTAGTTAAGAATGATGAGCCAACAGACTATGATGAAGTTTTGAAAAGTTTAGAATGTGACTTATCATTAAAGGCCATAAAGTCTGAAATGGATTCCATATCAGAGAACCAATTATGGACTTTGGTTGATCTACTTGAAGGGATTAAGCCTATTGGGTGCAAGTGGGTCTTCAAAAAGAAGATAGACATGGATGTTAATGTGGTTACCTATAAAGCTTGCTTGGTAGCGATGGGTTATCATCATAAATAAGGAATTGATTATGATAAAACTTTCTCACTTGTAGCTATGCTTAAATCCATAAAAATCTTACTTGCTATTACTACTCATTATGATTATGAGATATGGCAAATGGATGTAAAAATAACTTTCCTTAATGGAAATCTGCTTGAGGAAGTGTATATGATACAACCTAATGGTTTTACATCCAATGACAGTAATAAGGTATGCAAACTTCAAAGATCCATTTATGGATTGAAGCAAGCATCGAGGAGCTGGAACATACATTTTGATGAAGCGGTTAAGGAATTTGGCTTCATTTAAAATATTGATGAACCATGTATTTACAAAAAGCATAGTAGGAGTGCAATTGCTTTCCTTGTGTTATATGTAGATGACATATTATTCTTTGGAAATGATGTCTCATTTTTGCAGAGTGTTAAAGTTTGTTATCAAAACAATTCTCCATAAAAGACCTTGGAGATGCTGCTTATATTTTAGGTATAAGGATCTATAAAGATAGATCAAGAAGGCTTATTGGTCTTTCACAATCTACTTACATAGACAAGGTGCTAAAGAGGTTTAGCATGGATCTTTCTAAGAAGTGTAATATAGCCATGGTATATGGGAAATATCCTTCTAAAGTAGAGTATCCTAAGACACAAGATGAGAAAGATCGCATGACCAAGATTCCATATGCATTTGTAATTAGATCCATCATGTATGCTATGTTATGTACCAGACCAGATATGGCATTCTCCTTAAGTGTCATAAGCAGGTTCCAATCCAATTATGGAAAGGAATATTGGTCGGCTGTAAAGAATATCCTCAAGTACTTGAGAAGGACTAAGGATATATTCTTAGTATATGGAGAAGGGCATTTGTAATTAATTAGATATATAGATGCCAGTTTCTAATATGATAAAGATGATTGCAAATCTCAATTAAGTTATTTGTTCATAATGAATGGTGGTGCAGTTGTTTGGAAGAGTTTTAAATAAGAGACCATAGCAGATTCTACGATGGAAGTAGAGTACATAGTTGCATTAGATGCAGCAAAGGAGGCTGTGTGGATAAAGAATTTCATTCATGAACTTGGCATGGTTTCATATAGTGCAAAAGCTATTCCTCTATTATATGACAACAATGGAGCAATAGCCCAAGCAAAGGAGCCTAGGTCTTACTAGAAGAGTAAACATGTACTCAAGAGATACCATTTGATTAGGGAGATCATTGGTAGAGGAGAAGTAGAGGTTAATAAAGTTCCCATAGAGCAGAACATGGCAGACCTTCTCACTGATGTATTGACATAGAGCAATCATGATAGGCATGTAACTTCTATAGGATAGAAGTTTATGTATAATTGACTCTAACGCAAGTGGGAGTTTATTAATGTATGCTCCAGAGCATCATGTTTTATTGTAATTAATTGAACAATTTTATTCCAAAGTGGCAATGAGTAATTAGCATTAACATAATCCTATTTTCATGGTGAAAATGTGAACACCAATTCATTAAGTCTCATCATTAATATGAAAATATAAATACCAATTCATTAAGTCTCATCATTAAATTAAGTCTTCATAAATAATAACCTCTATCTCTAGGTGATTAATATTCAAACATGTTAATATCATTCCAGTTAATTGATTTTTCTTCCAAATTAATCAAATAACCTAAGTGAAAATGGCCAATTCATATACAAATTGAGAAAGCATTATGATCAACAAAAGCATGTGAAAATCATTCAATCATCAACATCAATTAAATATCATTTAGATAAACATCATCTAAACCTAATTACACCCCTAAGGTGCTTACTCGCACATTAAAAGTTTAAAAGTAAAAGATAAGAGGAAATAAAAGGGTGGGTAAAGTATTTCATAAACATAAGATTTGATGATAAAAATAAAGAGTTCAAGATGAAAGTCTTTAATCTTTCAATGACTCCAATAATACACAAGTCTTATTCTTCTTCACTTCAAAATCTTCTTCTTCGCTTCAAAGATCAAGTTTTATGAATGATTAAATATTGGAAGTACATTAGAATCTTCAATAAAAATAAACTAACTTTACCTTAAATGCTCTTTTCTAACCATAAATGGAAAGAGAATAAAAATTTCTAAATATATGTACACCAAGTAAGAAAAATAAGTGTTTATATGTACACTAAATCCTAAAATGCATGAATTGATCTTCGCCTTCTAAAAATGCATCAATGATCTATAAAAGAAGGGAAATTTTGTATAGAAAATATTGTGTAGATAGTTTATGCTTCATGTAGCCTTTATATAAATCATGGAGATAAAAAAAATGATATTTTCATGCATAAAGAGTGACATATGCTACTCATATAAGCTTTACACAAATCATGAGGATGAAAATGAGTAGGAAATGCATTTGGACAAAGTGCTATATAATTCATGTAGCCTTTTATACGACCCATGGGTGCTAAAAGAGCAATATAGAAAAGGGGGTAGCAACTTACATGATTTGTGCAAGCTCAAAATGCATGAGAATGGACTTGGGCAGCAACTTGCATAACTCGTGTAGGCTTTACATGGGTTGTGTAGACCTAATATGCAAGGAAATAAGAAAGGCAACAAAGTACATAAGTGTTGGATGACTTCTAAGAGTGATAAGGACCTAAAAATGCATGGAAACACATGATCAAACACCATAATAAGATGCTAAGGCATATATACTAACTTAAAATCATGAAAACTAAGATAAATGATGCTATGATTAAGCAAATATGGCTGTATAACATGAAATAATGGAAAATGAGATGCAAATTATAATTAAACTAATGAATCATGATCGAAATATGGAAGGATGCAATTTATGATGAATGTAAATAAAATAAACATAAGTTAAAATTAAAAATATTAAATTTGGTTGCAAAAGAGGATTGAAAGTGGAGTTTAATAAAGTATAAAAGTAAATCATCAATAGAGTTAAAATAAGTAATAGCATTAGAGGATAAAAAGTCATTCTCTGATTAAACATATTTTAGGGTTATGTGGAACCTAATTGACTAACATTTAAGTTAAATCAACCATTTTTTGAAAATTAGGCAATAATGGTGTTTTACTAGATATTCTTCATGTTTTATGTATAATAAATGCATAAAAGATGTTAAAATACATTGATTTATTATGTATTGCTAACATATCCAAAAAACTCATAAAACTATATGCATACAAGTTGTAACTTGAGGTAAAAAAATAATTTAAGTAACAATTAATATTATTGGGCCATTAGATGAGCTTAAGAAGGGAGTATATACACACTTAATGCACTTATCATGTGTATAACACACTTTTGACCTAATTTAGTTCTATAATTTGATTTTACTTGTATAGAGTTGATTTAAGTCTAACTGATATAAATAAGATAATTTATATTAAGAGTATATAGACTCTTTAACCTAATCTATACCCTTGGTTCAAATAGATCAATTTCTTACAGAGGAAAAATTGCATTGCTTCTTAATTTTTCCTTCTAGCCAAATTTCACCTCCTAGCATAATAGGATATTTTGGTAAACTGTAAAGTACTAATAAATGTTCTTGAGTTTGTAACAATTGTTGGAAGATTTATACTTTTTAAATTTATGGTGTATAATAACTCAAAGAAGGAAAAATTTAAAGGAGATTACTAGTTGATGTAAACAAAAAATCTTCTCCTTCTTTAGACACTTAAAAGATTAACAACAAAAATATACTATGGAATTCTATGAAAATTCTTATTTTTAACTATTTACTATATAATGAAATTCTAATAATAGTGTCAGATGTATGATTTGTTATCAATTGATATAGTTAATGTTATTATGACATTGGCTACTGTCCTTTTATTGCTTGTATTTGTAAGATTCATTGTGAATGTTTAGTTCAAATTTCTTTACCATTTCATAATTATGAATTGTTATTTTATTATGCATAAAATATGTTAGAATATGTTTCTAATTAATTAATTGAATTATATTTGACTTAAATTGAATTTTAGCATAAACAACAATTTCTCTAAAAACATCAATTCATAAATCTTGATTTTGGAGTCTTCATTGTGTAAATTTTTTAAACCAATTTTTTATGATAACTATTTCATTAGATGATGATTATTATGTTATTAATACTATTTCTTTTTAGTATTAATTTGATTAAATTTCATGTTGAAAAATTTATTTTAATTATGTTTTATTTCATGTTGATTGTTGAATTCTTAAAGATTAATTGTTAAATTTATTTATTTAAATTATGATATTATTTTACATGAATTAAATAAAAACAAGTATGATTCATGATTAATTTGATGTTAGTTAATCAATCAAATTTTTTATTAGCTAGTTAATTATTTTAATGTTGCAAATTTGAGGTTTTCAAGAATCAAAGATGACATGCCAACAAATTTAATATTTTGTAGGAGTCTTATTAACAAATTTCAAACTAGATTTAATTTTTATTGCTAGTGTGCTACTAAGATATATGTAAGATTCAAGTGAATGGCATTTTAAAGTAGTAAAAAAAAGGTGTTAGAAATATCTCAGGGGTAATAAGTCAAGACATATGGCTAACAAAGTTATTTAATGCTCCAATATGAAGATAGATAAAGGTTACACTCATTATAAGATAATAAGTATGTAGCAATTGATGGGTGTTAAATCCAATAAATTATTTTTTCTACTTCCTTTGAAAAAATTAATTTTTAGTATGTAGAAGAAAGGTTGATCCTACAAGGATGATAAATCTTTCCATCCTTTGCAAATATTTTTAAAAAGAAATAAATTTTCAAAAATAAAAGAAGATTAAAAGTAATTTAGAAAATATTCTGATAGTAAATTCTCTTAATGAAAAGCAAGCAATTGTTCATGTCATTGATCATTCCAAGATCACTCATTAAATCAATTATAATTATAACCAATCCCTCCTTAATATTAAAGTGACCAGGAAGTAACTCTACAATCACTTCTAGTTATTAAGTAGACATGTGGATAAAACCTTTCACAAGTCTATCAATAACTACTTAAGAAACTAGAGGAGCTAATTCAAGCTAACAACCAAAAACACTTGTATTTTTTAAGTCAAATTAAGGAAGATTAAAACTCTTATTAAGAAGGACAACTTTTTAAGTTGCCATTAATAACAAGTTAGAAAGATAATTTTAAATCTAGAAATGTGTATGACAATTTACCATTATTAATTATATGCAATAGGCCTTAATTGCACGCCTCTAAAGTTTGTAGTGGTTCTATGATTTTTAGGATTAAAGTAAATAGTGAGAATTCTAAGAAATTAAATTTACTTAGATCTCATATGCCATAAACAATGAACTCTTCTGTTACTTTTAACTGAGAATAATAATGGTCTAGCCTTATATCATTGGCTTACGATACAAAATAAAAGAAATAAAATTTTATTGATGAAAACTAAAATTAAGTGATAGGAATAAAAGTTTAGTAAAAGTAAAGAGTGTCATCTCTAGAATGGGAACAATCCTCCCAATTATAGAGATAAAAATAGAAAAATAAATGATCTCTAAGATAATATTTCTATCTCCTAAACAAATATCTAATATAATTTCTGGAATGAAAATACAAAATTTGAATTTCAAATCTCATTAAACTGATTCCTATGAGTCTTGTTCTTCTTATGCTTACAATCAAAGGTCATAGTAGTTGATGTTTTCAAATTTCTAACAAAATCTGCCTTTTATCTTCCTTTTTTACTTTTTACTTAAAAATCCTATAAAATCCAAAAACATCAAAAGTCAACAATTCTAAAAGATTTTATTCATAAAATATACCAGTAAAATGTTAAAAAATATGCATATTTTACATTGGATCATATTCTCCCATACTTGCTAAATGTTTACCCTTAAGCATTCTAACTCCATTCCTTAATTAAACTCCCAAACTCATTTAAACATTGTATTAAAAGCCAACAAAAATAGTAATTAAAAACAATACTCAAATGTAACCAACTTTTCAAAATACTTAGCATCTCAATAATTATATAATAGAACTTTTATGACTTTTAACTCAAATAGGAAAATGCACATCTATATATCAATCATGACCAAGCAACAAGAGTTTTTCACATGCCAACATAAGATAAAAAAGCTCAAAACCTACCAAATACCATACACCATGATCATCACTATCTATCAAGAACCATATTTTTACAATTTTCTTTTCTCTCTTTTTTAATAAAGGGACATATGTTTGAGATGCTACATTTGGCCCTTGAGGGGATCACTCTCTCATTATTAATATCCTCATTCATAAAGGTTGCTTAAGGGGAATCAGGCCTAAACTACTTTACCTAACTAGTGATGGTGTATTTGTCCCCCTTAAGTGGTGTTTTTTGAATCATTTACGACCTATGAAAGGGTATAATTCTCCCAACATTAATGTCTTCATATATAAAGGCTGCTTAAGGGACCCAAGTATTGTACCACTCAAATAAATTAATGTTAGTATAACCACACTTTTTCTTTCTTTTTTTCTTTTTTTTTCTTTTGTTTTATTTTTTCTTCCTTTTTTTTGGCTTAAAGACTTCTTAATTTCTAATAAAATGAGTATTTAGCAAGAATAAGCATTTTTACACATGTGTTAATAAATGAAATATGTAAATTATCTAGATTTTAAGGCATGTGCATCTTACTCTCTAGGCTAATATCATAAAATCTATCAAACATTGCCTAAATGCCTAATATTCATTCAAGTTAACCATATAAAAACACCAATTTAAGTGACTATTACTAAAGTTGAAAGTCACAATGTAAAAATAAGCAAAGAATTTTAAGAAAGATAACAGAAAATTGAAAAACTTAAAATAACAACTTAGCAAAACACAATCATACATTCCACCCCCCCTAGACATCACATTATCCCAATGTGATTTAGTAGTAATAAATATAGGAAAAATTAAAGGTAAAAAGATTAGATATTACCTATTTTTCACCTTGCTAATGGAAGAATTTACTACTATATCTAAATTGAGTGACAAAATTCATGAATATATATGTCTAGCTCATCTAAATGAATAAAGATATGTCAAACAACTTCATCTAAGCTTGTAGCAAGCTTATCAAGTTTTGTATTGATAGCAATAAGCTACTATTACAAAGAAGAATCAACTGAAGTTGGGGCAAGCTTAGGTTACAAGGCCGAAGCAATGCTAGTGACAGTTTACCTCTCTTGGAAAATATCTTTGCTCTAGGGGATAAAAAGCATAACCTGGTGCCTCATATTTCCTGTACAACAATCTCATCTCATCTAAACTAACAAGATCTAAAGGTAATAAATCAAAATCTTTGTGTAGATTATGAGAATAAATATCAAAAGCTTTTTGCTCAACCATGCATCATAAGAAAAATAACTCCACCCTAGTCACAATGCTAGGTGAATCATTCTTGCAAGAAAAATAATATGCAAGCAATCTAAGTAAATAAGTCAAGGAATGATTCAACAAGTATGACTCATGAGCTAAGCTTAGGTCATATTTCTTAATGATAACTAAAAAGAAACTATCCTAAATAGACGTTGCATTAAAATCCTTGGGCATGTCACAATAAGCATCTAAAAACTCATTAAAAATCTCATCACAAAAACCCAAAGCCATATTAAACTAATAAATAGAAAATTGAAATAGCTTACCTAATAGCCTAAACTATATTACATCTTCATTGTCAACAGTGATTTGTTTATCATAACCATTAATTTATTTATTTATTTATAAATACTAGAATAGGAATAGTTAATAGTTTAAATTAAATTATACATATTTCATAATAACTTAATTAAGAAGTGCAAAATGATATAAGATGGAATAGTGATGAATGTTATAAAGAACATAGGTTTATGTTATTTTCTAGTTAATTAACTAGAAAGACTAAAGAAGAAAATATTATTTAAGATAAGTTATTATGTCTTACAATAAAGTCATAGGTTGTGAATAAAAGAAATTATGATGAATAGATAATGTTGTAAAGAGTTACATAAAATTTAAATGATAAATTAAGAATACCCAAGTATTGCATAATTAGTTAGTAGAATAAATGAATTTACATTGATATGTTATAAATATGAAATTTAATTATATTGATTAAATTATTACATGATAGTATTAGAGAATTATGATGAGTATAAGTTAATTTAGATTAAAGTAATAGAAAAGAATATGTTATAGTAAGAATTAGTACATGATAATATTAAAGAATTATGATGATTATAAGTTAATTTAGAATTGAAGTAATAAAAAAAGAATATGTTATGGTGAGAAAGAAATTTGGGCTACTAATTCTAAATTTCTACCATCTAAAAGATAATGATTTATCTAAGGAGGCAGGCGGTTGATGGTAGGGATTAACCTTATACTTAGTTTCTTAATATATAAGTAAATGATTAGGTTAACAAAAGAAGATATACTTTAAGACTTCATTCAAGAAATAGATGATGGGGCAAAGGGAAGAATTTGATTTCCTTAATTAATCCACTATTCACTGAAGAGAAGGACTCTTTAGGAGTTTAAGCTAACTTGCTTGAAGACTTGATCCTGGATAAGATTAAATACAGCTAAGTTAAAGAATTTAACTTTAATCTGATCAAGTAAACTATGAATCCAATTATACATGTATGTAATTGAGTTGTTAGCATAGGAATTAGGAAGTTATCAACTAAAATTCCAAGGGAAGCTTTGTGGCATTAGGTCTTATGTACATACATGTGAAAGGTATGAATTAAACTAATAAACTAATAGGAATTATTGAAATATTATAGTCAAGTAAGTTGGGGTGCATGGAGAACTCCTGTGTTAATGCATGTGTTATTTGAAATGGTAATGTAAACCCTGACTTTTCACCCATGCATTATGACTAAATTTTCTTTGATTCGGCTTTGTACAGGTCCCTGATATCAATTCCAATTTGTATACATGCCTTTTAGCCTCTTACAAGTGCTTTAGACATGCAGAGCATGTTACATTTTGCTCGTGAAAGGTAAAGCACATAATATATATTTTCTAATGTGTGGAGCATATAATACTACATGTTGCAAATGTTCAGTAAATATACATATGGTGCATAACCTTTTCCCATGCAAATCTAACATGCTCCATATGTCACCATGCATTTATGACATAAATCATGCTTGATGAGCATGGGGCGTACATCCCAATGTGCCCCTATTGGGCAGCACACATATATGGATTTTTGAACATGTTGCACATGTATTATTATATGTTGTGCATATAGCCCTTTTTTACACTACATACTGCACATATAACATTATATGTTGCGCACATCCAGTTTAATTTCATAGAATCCCACATTGTTTGCTCATTTTTTGGTAATTAATTACCCTTACTTATAAATATAAGCCATATATTTATAGGGAAAAGGTCTAAAAATTATTAATTATGGCCAAACTCTACCAAATTCATTTCTTACTTGATAAAATACTTAATTAAGTTGCTAATTAGAATTAGAGCCTAATTAATCCTTACTTTAAATCCCTATACTCATTTGTAATCAAGATCTAAAGCTAATCTTCATTGGTGAGTGTTGGAATGCCTCTTCCTTTCTTATTTTCTCTTAATTTCTTTATGGTTTTATGATTTTGCTTTGATTTTTCATTGATTGGCTTCAATCATGAATGTAACTGTTACACCCACATTAGAGACCCTAGGAGTTATGCATTTATGTGTGCATAAGCATAGTAGAATGGTAGGATTGAATGATGTATGTGATGTGTATGAATGTATAATGGTGGTTTTGTACTTGTGCATATATGGGTTGATGAGAATTTCTATGTATGTATCCCTTGACTTGACTTGTGTGTCGTCACCTTATTGAGGAGCATGTCTTCTCGATTGGATGAGGGACGGCGTATAGATGTGATTTGGTATGCTTTGGAAGTGTGTTTAGGGCTAGCAAGGAAGTTTGTGACAGTTACGAATGAGTCTAGGCTTGCTAAGAGGCATAGGTTGGATTTTAGGAAGTGGTACGGGCGTACGGAAGGGTCGTACAGTCATACGAGACAGGGGATTACATGGATTTTAGGTCCTGGAGGGCGTACGGGCGTACCAAAGGGTGGTACGACCGGACGCGAGCTCGCAAGAATTTAGGTTTGTCAGTAAAATCGAGTACGTACGGCTGTACCAAATGGGGGTACAGGTGTACCGTTGCTCGCAGGAATTTAGGTTTGCCAGAAGATTTGGGTCGGTACGGGTGTACCAATATCCATACGGCCGTACGCGACTTTAATTTGACTTTTTAAGGGTTAAGACAGAACGGTTTTCCTTAGTTTTCTCTCCCTTTTCTTCAGCTAAAACATCCCTAAACCCTACCAAATATTCCCCTTAGAGATCCTAAGCATCCCTAACGTTTGAGAACGCGGAATAGAAGCTAGACACGATTAGAGACAAGATCACTGGCTTATGCTAGAAGTAGCTTGATTTTTAGGTTTATGCTAGTTTGATGTCTTTTGCCACTTTTGGCTTATGGTTATTGCCTTATGACTTGAATGAAGTCTAGGCTTATGATTTTGATACATATGACATCATTTTGCTATGATATGTGATTGATGTCTATTCCGATGCTTGGAATGTTATATTTTCCTTGCTTGATGATATGTTAAATGCCCCATTCTTTTAGTATGAGGGGTATATGTGTAAATGACATGATAACATGCATCATGATGATGGATGAATGAGGAAAGAGGGAAAAGAAAGTGAGTAATGAGGGCAGAGCTCAGCTCTGGGCACACTGGATCAATATATGATAATGGGATTCCTTCGGGAATCATTAGATATATGACCTCCCGAGAAGGGAGATGAGTCTCGAGACCTATAGTAAGATCGAGTGTAGAGCACTCCACAGTTAAATGGCCTCCTACGGGAGATGAGTACCGGTACCTATCGGGATCTAGTGTGTGCGAAAGGAATGTGCACAATTATAGGAAAACAAGAGTGAATGAGTGAAAAGAAAATGAGGGAGACCACTAGGTGCAATTGCATTTACATTGCATAAGATGTTAGGATTAAAATGCTCTGATATGATGTTTATGATGAATTGCTATATGTTGCATGACTGTTTATATGTGTTTCTAGCACCACTGAGTTTATCTCAGCATTTGTCATTTGATGAACGTAGGTTCAGAGCCCACGAGTGAGCGTACAGAGAAGGATTAGAGGTCGTCAGCTGAGACAGACTGATCTCGATTTGGTACGGGACTTCTGCGGCATACTCCGATCCCCTTTTGGTTGTGTAGCTAGGGTGGCAGTAGTCATGTAATTATTGTATAGCTTTTGGTGGTATTATGTACACACTCACATATTGTATAATAGGTTTTATACATATATATAAGATACAGTATGGCCTGTTATTGTATGTTGTTTGAGTGTATGTTAAGTTTATCCAGGGTGTGTTTGCGCATCACGTTGCTTTTGTCGCACGACCACCATTAAGCTTAGAGTGTGTCCCCATACGACGTATTCATGATGCATCCCTTGTGGTATAGGCATTGGTCTTCTTCTAGGGGCCGCTGTCTGTGCTACGGGAGCATATCCTCTTGGGTATGGGTCGGGTGTGATAGTAACAGTAGCATTTTTAGCTTATTCATAGCTAAAATGATCTATGACAATCACATATTCACCTGGATTTATGATTTTCCTTATGTTTTTTCTTAAAAACTTTATTTCCTTATATTTCTACTCGTTATATGTAGCACATATCATAGTATATGTAATGCATATAGCCTATGTGTTGCACACATCATGCTATATATGGCACATATAGTTGTCTATCTTCTGCTAATTCATAATTTTTCTCTTGTTTTTACTTATTTTTTTGATGCTAATCAAAGTTTTCAATAGCATTCATGGTCTTACTATAGCTCTAATGATCTAAATTTGTCATACATTGATGCAATTTGATTAATTTTGGCTTCAAAGTTAATTTTCAAGTTAAATGCTATTTTAATTTGATATTTAGTGCAATTGATGTGATTGGACTTAAATTGGATGTGTTTGCTATCTCTAATTGATGATTTGATGATATTAGAGTCCTCTAATTTTATTTTCCATGATAAATTTGGGTTGATTTTGCCATTAAATCAATTAATTTGCTTGTTTTCTTAATTAAATACCATTTAATTGTGTTTTATTTGTCACTTAACATGATTAGCTTAATTGAATGTTGATTCATTTCTAAATGATGCCACATGTGATCTTAGAATCTTCCAATTAGCCTTTTAATTAATTTTTCCTAAAATTGATTATTTTTTATGATTTTTATGATCTAACTCGTGTTTATTATTGCATTTTCATGAGTATTTCCATTACATATATTGAACTTTGGCCCTTGATTCATGCTTTCACATGGCATAGAATTGGTCATTCGTGTCCCATATCTAGTTTATTACCTAATGTTTAATTGCTCATTTGTATTTTTTATTTATGCATTTTAGCTCATGCTACCTGAGGCTATTTTTCCCGAGTGGAAGAGAAATTGCTTAACGTCTCAGATTTTTGTATCATCAAAGATCCTTTGTAATAGAATAGGCTTCTATTTTATTTCCCCAGCATGTATGATTTAGCGTTATTTCATCGTACATCCCCCATCTCTCTTAATTCCTTTCCTCAGGCCATTATTAATTTTCATTCATACTACTATGCATGTTTTATCATTGTTATATGATGTATGCTATGTTATGTCATGCTTATGTCATGTTATCTTTCACATGTCATGCTTTTGCTATCTAGTCTTTCACATGTCATGCTTATGTCATGTCATCTTTCACATTCACACCTATGTCATGTCATTTTTCACATGTCATGGCTTTGTCATGTAATCTTTCATATGTCATGCCTATGTCATGTCATCTTTCATATATCATGCTTATGTCATGTCATCTTTCATATATCATGCTTATGCCATGTCATCTTTCATATATCATGCTTATGCCATGTCATTTTTCATATATCATGCCTATGTCATGTTATCTTTAACATGTCATGCTTATATCATGTCATTTCTCATATGTCATGCCTATGTCATATCATTTCTCATGATATGGGTTAGTTGAACCAAATCTGGAATCATTTGATGGTGACTCCATCTTGTGACTCTTTTGAGTCTGTATCATTCCTTAAGGTAGCCCCTCGAGAAGACTGCACTTTTGCTCCAAGAAAACCCTTAGTGTTATTTTTCGTAAGCCTCGCTCCAGGTTACAGTGAAAGCCCCACCCACAATGGTGACTCCATTGGAGATTTATGGAGAAAGAGTTATGGCATTGAAATCTTAGAGTTTCATATTGATTTTCCTATTCTAGTTGGGTTGGTTATATTGTATATCACATACATAATTTGCATCTGTGTACCATCATTTATCCTGTGTCAAACCGGTGATTGTGGGTGAGTGAGTACCTTGGACTTCATTCTACTCCTCAAGAAAGCAAATATGCCTTTACCACTTGCTACTTTGTATTAAGGACCATCGATGATTCCTTGAATGGATAGATGCTAGGTATAGTCCTATATCGATGATTCCATCAGTTGGATAAGTTATGGATAATATGGTAAAGGACCTTAGCCTATTCTTATCGGACTAAAGCCCATGTACCTAACCATAGCAACATTCTAAACTAGGACCTTTATATTCACATGCTATATAGATCTATGCCTTATCATGTTAGTCGATTTACCTAAATTTGGGTACTTTTCTCACCTCGTATTACTCTGCTAAGAGCCAAAATCCTTTCATGATTCTATGTTGGTTGCATAACCTCATACCTATTTCATTGGCACTCTTATCATAACAATATGATCATGCCACATAGCTCTACTAACAGTCATAGTCAGAATCCTTTCATGATTTTTTATTTATTGCATAACCTCATGCCTATTCAATTGGCATTCTCTTATCATAGCAATATGATCATGATGAAATGTTGTTAGATTTTCATTGTAATCCCTTATATGATCAGGTAATGATCATCCTTTTGCTACCTTACATGCTGAGAGTATCGTACCTTAAGTTCCTAGTGTAAC
Source organism: Dalechampia spathulata (assembly GCA_948192965.1). Classification (NCBI taxonomy): domain Eukaryota; kingdom Viridiplantae; phylum Streptophyta; class Magnoliopsida; order Malpighiales; family Euphorbiaceae; genus Dalechampia; species Dalechampia spathulata. The sequence continues at coordinate 19,347 of CANYBF010511392.1, forward strand.
TCTGGGCTAGTATCCCACATTGGAGATTTTAGACCGACTAATCTTCATAGAGGTATAAGGGTGTTAATGAGTGTTACTATATGCTACGTGTTCGCTAACCTTTTTGTCTTTTCTATCCAACATGCATACATGCATGCCCATGCATGATTTTTTACTAACCACCTTTTTTTATAGCCATAATGCTGGATATTTCCTAGTATAGGTCATACATACATCCTACGTGTCATATCACATGCATTACATGCAATTCCATATGCATACACACACATCCATGCTAACTCTCTTTATCATGTGTAGAAACATGTCAAACTCATAGCCTACTAAGGATGTTGCATCTCCTTCTAACACCTTTTGCTCTAGGTTGGATGATGCCTCACTCGCCACTATTCAACAACTGATTGATTAGTCTATAGCCAAGCTCTTGTCAAACAACTTTAAGACCCTCTTGTAACAGCAGATTTGAAAGGCTCTTAGTCCTAGAGATTTCATCACTTCACTAGTTCCCATGAACAATAAAGGGAAGGTGGTCAACCTGTATGATGCTGAGATGGATGATGATGTCTCACTTCATATGCATGATGTCCGTAAGTTTAAGACTTTTGCCTTATAATAAAAGATAGAACAACTGTAGTCTATCATGAAGATCAAGGGGATGGGATCTGACTTGGATTTTGATGAGTTCTCAATCAAAGCTATCAAGGGGCCGCCTGCTAAGTTCAAGCTCTTGGATGCTCCCAAGTATAGCAGGATTAGGGATTCAAAGAACCACCTCAAAACCTACACCATGATGATGAGCACGATAAACTTAGCAGATAAACAGATAGTCCAACCTTTCTTTATCTCACTAAAGAGACCAGCGTTAGCCTAGTATCATAGTCTAAACAAGGTGTCTATGATAAAGTGAAAGCCTCTCTATACTACATTTTGTAAGTAATATGGGTTCAAGTATCGATTTGATGTTACTCTACTAGATCTAGAGATGGCAAAGTAGAAAGCTAATGAGTCCTTATGAACTACTTTAGCCGATGGATGGATAAGGTTGTGTTGGTCAGACATAAGTCATCTGAGTCAGATGTGATCAATAAGCTTATTATTGGGTTGCTACCACTATACCATGATAAGCTGATGTATCAAAATTTTCATACCTTTGAGCACATCTACTTAGTCGACTAGAGGATTGAGTAGACCGAGGAGCTAAAGAAGAAGGAGTCTTCCTTCATCAAACCCAAAACCACCACATACACCCAAACATAACATAAATCCCATTATATTAATACCATGCAATCACCAAATACTATACTCCAAAACACTACCTAGTCCCAAAGGTACACGAATATTGGGATGCCACTTTCCAAGGTTTTTTAATGTCTTCTAAAAGCTAAACTTATTAAGCCACTTAAACCAAACTTCCAAACACCACTCGCAGCCTCAATTGACACCAAAACCTACTACCTTTACCACTAACATCATGGTTACAACACTGATAACTGCCGCTCTCTCAGGTGGGTCATTTAGAACCTTATTGATACGGGTGAGCTTGACAATCCCAAGAAATCCAAACCCTCTGCCAAAACAAACCTATTGCCTAACTACCATAAAGTTGACTATACCTACATGATCCAGTTTGGGTTTCTAGAATCATTGGTTCTCAACTCCTTCTCTCTTCGACCATCAGGAGATTACTTATTTACCTACTATCAACTTCTGACCTGGTGGTGGGTTAGACATTAGCACCATCAAAATATGGTATGATAGTTTAGAGGATGATTCTATAGCTACTCAAGATTCCTCTAAGTCTGAATCAATAGAGGTTCAGAAGTCAAAGAAAGGCGAGTTGGCCGAGACTCCCAAGGCAGCTAAACTAGTGCCTAAGGCTTCTAAGTAGTAGAAGGAATTAAATGCCAATAAGATGTCTTCATAGGTTCATAATATGACCCAAAGATGTAAGGTGTTCACTCCTCCTAACCTTGAGAAGATGTCAGATGCTCCAAAGAAGCCAATCAAGGCTAGACCCACCAAGGATGAGGCTAGTCTGAGTAGTGCTCTAGCCCTATAACCTACTGATAAGGGTAAAGACGTTACTCGACCTGATAATGTAGTAGTTAAGAAGTTAAAGAAGACTCAGGCTAACATTAGTATCTAGTACTTAGTGCTATCTTCCCAGTAGTGATCACTTGCTATTTTGTTGTCTTTATTAGTCTAAATATTATATTATTTATGTGTTTAGCTTAAGTTTCTTTTAAGTTTTATGTATATTTTATAGTTTTATCTAATAATGTTTTGAAGAAATCCCAAAATATACTTTTGAGGATTATTTATAAGTATTTGCAGGAAAATCAGGTAAAATGGATGAAGTATGAGAGAAATGGTGAGATAGGTGTGAAGCACGACTCGTGAAAGCAGAGTGTGAGTCGTTACAGATGGTTAGAAGAGAAGAAAACAAGTTGAAGAAAGGAACATGACTCGTGAAGAAGGTCACGAGTTGTGACAAGAGAGAGAAAGGAAGCAAGGTGAGGAAGAACGACTCGTGAATAACATCACGAGTCGTTACAGAAGAAATCCTAAAAGAATGAAGAGAAGAGCACGACTCGTGAACGCCATCATGAGTCGTGACAGGAAGAATCCAAAGAAGAAACAAAGGAAGGACACGACTCGTGAATAACATCACGAGTCGTTACAGAGACTTTTGGAAGAAATAAAAGAGAGAACACATGACTCGTGAAAGCCATCACGAGTCATGATAGTAACTTTCCAAGAAGAAAAGAAGAAACGCACGACTCGTGACATCAAGCACGAGTCGTGATAGAGGTCTGATTGAAGGAAAGCACGCCTAAAAAATTAAGGCACGACTCGTGACGTGCAATACACGAGTCGTGACAGGTCATATTTCTTGGGAAAAGACG